>JAXQQM020078160.1:0-141478 GCA_034641835.2 Pinus albicaulis | reverse complement strand
TTTTAAATTTTAATAGGGCGAATTTTTTATATAAAACCCATTTTCTATAGTTTAATAAAGTTAGCCCAATAATTATTTTAAAAATAATTAATTATTAAATATTAGCAAACCAAAAAAAGGCCCATAACACTGAAAAAATGAAATTCACCTCAGATTTGTTTTTGGTTGGAGCAGATTTCCATGGCATTCACCTAGATTTACAGGGTCGGAGGGAGGGGTTAGAATCATTCACCCCATTTTTTCAGTGGTTAGCCGGAATTTAAGAGAGGTGGCTGGGGCTTTGTGTACAAGCTCGTCGATCTTCTTGCTGGCTGAGCGAGGGACTTGACCGACCCTCTCTGGTCCGTTAGGGCGTTCGTTTTTTACCTTTTTCAGGAATTGATGGGCTAAGCCAATTTTTATTCTGGTTTCCTGAACCCACATGTTCTGTGTTTCTGCTCCCATTACAAAAGGACTGGTTGTTTTTCTAAATAGTTGTCTTCACAGTATCCTTCTGATTTGCAGAGATGCCTGGAGTTGTTTATGTATTTCCCAGCAAGCTGAGAAAGCTCCATACAACCCATTCTTGGGAATTCTTGGGCATGCCATATGGAAATTCTTTGGGAACCCCAAATGACTCTACTAGACCTCAGGAGGATGGCATCATCGGCGTCATAGACACAGATACCATTAATTCAAAAACCCTGGTTATTATGTCCTCAATTTATTTTTCCTTTTGGCGGGCAAACACCCTTTTGGGCAAGACACTAGTAGGCCAGAAAACTTCAACATTGAACCTGCATCCCAAATATTTCCATTCTGACACAATCACCCTGCACTTGCACCTAGACCTCTACAATTTCCTCGGACAAACCACTCAGATTTGTTCTCTATGAGATATAACAACAAATTGGGCACATTACTGGTCACTCTGTTTTTAGGTGGAAAAATAGCAGGGAACATATTCCATGGAATTAGAATAAGCACATAGCCAAAAATATACATTCGAATTAATGTGTATATCGTTTGAATTTCTCGATATCCTAATTTCGGACTGAACTGACGATTATTTGGAGTGATACCCTCGTGCTTAGAAGTAGAAGTATTTAATGGCAGAATCCTCTTACAGAGTCTTAATATTTACATATTAATGACAGGTATATGGCTTGAATCCCCAAGCTTCAGCGACCATCTGATGTCTCCAATCCCTTCACGTTGTAAGGGAGTATGCCAAAGTGGTGAACAATTTCCTAATTCAACATGCAACAGGTAAAATGTACTCCATTGAAGTTCAGATTGCTGCATGAATTATAATAGCCTTGTGATATAGCGATATTTTTGTTAGATATTTGAAGAAATATCACTGACAATTCCATGACTTATTTCAGGAAATTGATTGGTGCTAGGTATTATTTGAATGGACTGGAGGCTGAGAAAGGGGAAACGTTGAAAACAGTGAGTTCGGGGGTTAACAGAGAATATAGATCTGCAAGAGATAGCGCAGGGCATAGAAGCCATACTGCTTCTATTGCAGCTGGAAGATATGTGAGGAATATGAATTATAGTGGTTTAGGAGCTGGAGGTGCCCGGGGGGGGGGAGCTCCACTGGCTCGAATTGCAGTATACAAAATATGTTGGGAATCTGGATGTTATGATTCAGACATATTGGCAGCATTTGATGATACCATCAAAGATGGAGTGGATATCTTATCTCTTTCATTAGGTCCTGATCTTCCTGAAAGTGACTACTTCAGTGACGCGATCTCAGTGGGCTCATTCCATGCAACACGAAATGGAATTACTATTGTTTGCTCAGTCGGGAATGATGGGGTTTCTACTTCTGCAACAAATCTGGCTCCCTGGCTTATTACAGTGGCTGCTAGCTCTACAGACAGGGACTTTATTTCTCTCATCAAATTAAGCCGGAATAATTCTACCTACCATGTAAGCTCTAATTCTTCTCATGATCAACCATTACCCAGGAGAACCATGGTTATAACTTCAGGGAACAATATCTCCTTATAAATTAACAATGATTACCAATTTCATGTTAACCCAAAGGCAATAACGCCAACAATTCTCCTTCATGATTCAGTTTTCTGATTTGTACTCTCAGATAGCATCCTCATCATCTTGCACAAGTAAGTTACATTCCAAGATATTTAAATTTCTTCTGGTAATAGTGTAGTATTGTTCTCCATTTCTTCAACTGGATTTCGTAGGAGACACATTGTCCTCTAGTGTTTGCATTCACTCTCAATTCTTCAGTTATGAAAATTCCATATTTCTGGACTTCGTCTTATTGTGGTTCCATGGGTGGAATTATTCCCCCATGTACGCGAGTCCAGTGAGCCTCCTGCCTGACAGTTTCATTCCTGTAAATCTTTGTAAAGGAAAAAATTCATATTTGTTTTCTAGAGTTGTCACCATTACACAATTTATTTCATATGGGAAGGTAAGTGAGTCCCTCCATAATAGAATATCGTATATTTGCAAAAGAAATTACTCAAAAATGTGATAAAAAATTTAACCCACACGAGAAGAAGTGGCTAACAATAATCTGTAATTGTCAGCGTGAGAGTTTGAATATAGCAAAGATGAATGCGCCTGCGAAGCTATTGTCTGCGGCAAATGCACATGCAAAATACTTCACTCCTTACCAATCGAGGTATCTTAGGATAGAATCAGGCATATTGAAGGCAATGCTTATTTAGTACCAGATCATTCTGTCTACTATGATCGATGGATGAGCTGTAACCCTCTGGCTTTTCGTGGTGGATTGTGCATCTTCTGTCTAAACAACTCTTTAGATCCTTCTAAAGTGGCAGGAAAGATAATGGTTTGCCTGCATCCTGAAGACTCTTTTGAGTCAAGGATATCGAAAAGCCAAATAGTCCAAGCAGCTGGGGGATTGGGGATAATTCTCATCGATGAGATGGGCTAGAATATTGCCATTCCTTTCATGATCCCTGGTGCGATTGTGGACAACAAAGTGGGTGCTAAACTTCTTGCCTATATCAACACTACCAGGTGCATCATCTGAGCAATATGACTGCAAGCACAATCGGTCAATCATTAAAAGCTATAAATACTTATGTTTTTCTATGATAGCCTATAATGACTTCACCCACATTTCATTTTTGAAGTGCCGTGAAATCAAAAGCTTGAAGAATTTTCCACAGTTTAAAAAGGGTAATAAGAAATAAATCTACCTTGGTAGGAGCAGTGCTTATCAGTAATGAGGAATTAGAAGAGCTGCATCTCTTCTAATTTTGCAAATAACAGTATCAGTCAAGATAAACCCTTTTAATGGAATAAGCAAGCTTACCTATTAAGTCTTATCCCTGCATCATATAAGCCCATTGAAAACGTAGGCTGCTATTTTCATGTCACTTCGATTAAAGGATCCAGTCAGAGTTGCTTGTTTATTTTTTTCTTACACATTTGGTTTGCTTAGATTGACCAAATGAAGAGGTTTTTAATGTCTCAACAATCCGAAACTGTGTCAGGTTTCCTGGAGCCTATATCTTGCCTGCAGAAACAGTCTTCGGACTCAGACCAGCACCTCAAGTTTTATCATTCTCCTCAAAAGGTCCAAACAAACTAACACCGGACATCTTGAAGGTATGGGAAGTTGGATCTCTTGACCTCAATGCTTCAATTATCAGAAATTTCATTTGTAACCATCTGATGTTTTTCTGTTGCTTTTCTTCTTGGATAGCCTGACCTAACAGCTCCAGGGTTGAATATACTAGCTGCATGGTCACCAGTAAAGAAAGGCATGCATTTCAACCTTTCTTCAGGTACTTCCATGGCTTGTCCGCATGTGTCAGGTATAGCTGCACACCCATCTTGGACTCCATCGGCTATTAAGTCTGCCCTCATGACCACAGGTAAAGTAGCCTGTACATTTTCTATCTGAAAGCAGAATCTTAAAGGTTATAAAATCTTTGAGACCTGAAATATGTGGTTTTGTGCTGCAGCTAATGTGCTGGATAAAAATAAGAAAATCATGACTGCTGCTCCACGAGGAAGGACTGCAAACCCATTTGGCTTTGGAGCAGGACTTTTAAACCCTGTGAAAGTAGAAAATCCGGGACTTCTGTATGATGCTGGCCCTAAAGATTATATCAAATTTCTCTGTGGGATTGGCTATGATAATTCATCTCTTAGGCGAGTCACAGGAGATCATAGTGTATGCACAAAGTTCCGCACAACAGCTTCCAATCTCAATTATCCTTCCATATCAATTTCAAAATTCAATGGAAACAGCTCGGTCGTCCGAACAGTGACAAATGTAGGAAACACAAATAGTACCTATATAGTGAGGGTTTCTCCACCAAGAGGAATAAGTGTCCAGGTTGTTCCAAGTGTTCTAAAATTTAACTTCTATGGCCAAAAGATTTCTTTCACAGTGCAGTTCAAAAGGGTCATCCAAACTCGGGGATACATATTTGGATCACTGTCTTGGGTAAATGGAAGACAAAGAGTAAGAATCCCTTTGGTGGTGGGTTGTTTCACCTCTTAGGACTTGTATGGGATTCACTTTAACGTGAGTTGAATCTATCCTAGAGTAACATGGAATACTGAGGGAATTGATTAGTTATTTCTAAGGAAGGAAAGATTCACAGTTCTGGTTATTTTTTTGTGACAATAAGTGTTTGCAGAATATAACTTCTCATGGATCTCCGAAGAACAATTTGGAATTGCAAGATAGAAAGCTACGGACAGTATTCTGTAGAGACAATGAAAATGAGGATCTATGTATAGTTTGGAGAATCTCATTTGAAATATGCTTGTCAAGATTTCTTTAACAGTGCAGTTCAAAAGGGTCATCCAAACTCGGGGATACGTATTTGGATCACTGTCTTGGGTAAATGGAAGACAAAGAGTAAGAATCCCTTTGGTGGTGGGTTGTTTCGCCTCTTAGGAATTGTATGGGATTCACTTTAACGTGAGTTGAATCTATCCTAGAGTAACATGGAATACTGAGGGAATTGATTAGTTATTTCTAAGGAAGGAAAGATGCACAGTTCTGGTTATTTTTTTGTGACAATAAGTGTTTGCAGAATATAACTTCTCATGTATCTCCGAAGAACAATTTGGAATTGCAAGATAGAAAGCTACGGACAGTATTCTGTAGAGACAATGAAAATGAGGATCTCTGTATAGTTTGGAGAATCTCATTTGAAATATGCTTGTCAAGATTTCTTTCACAATGCAATTCAAAAGGGTCATCCAAACTCGAGGATACGTATTTGGATCACTGTCTTGGGTAAATAGAAGACAAAGAGTAAGAATCCCTTTGGTGGTGGGCTGTTTTGCCTCTTAGGACTTGTATGGGATTCACTTTAACGTGAGTTGAATCTATCCTAGAGTAACATGGAATACTGAGGGAATTGATTAGTTATCTCTAAGGAAGGAAGGATGCACAGTTCTGGTTATTTTTTTGTGACAATAATTGTTTGCAGAATATAACTTCTCATGGATCTCCGAAGAACAATTTGGAATTGCAAGATAGAAAGCTACGGGCAGTCTTCTGTAGAGACAATGAAAATGAGGATCTCTGTATAGTTTGGAGAATCTCATTTGAAATATGCTTGTCAAAATATTTGATGAAGCAGGAAAGAATGGCGTTGAACTTTATGGAGAATGCTTTTTCCTGGAAACCATCCTTGGCAAAATTGCAAACAGACAGCATATCTTATATGATAAATGGTGAGATAAGCAACGAAGTATTGGCTTGGTTTAGTTGGACAGCAATTGAGAAAATTGAAAGGAGATTAGACGTGCTTTCTTTCAAAGCACTGCACAACTTCTCCAAGGCCAAACTATTAATCCAGATTCTTTACTATTGTATTGTTTTTCAATTTGGTGTTGCAAATTTTCAATACAAAATCATATGGTTCTTACGTCTGTAAGCCCAATTTCTCCTAAGGCAGGGATATACTTCAACTTTTGTATTACTTTTGGTCAATATTCATGTTAAGCTCTTACCAATTTTTTTTAAATTAGTGGAATTGGTAATTGGTGGTTAATTCTAACTACTTTTACTATAACTTCTAAGTGATCTGCCCTGCATATAACACACAGCCATAACTTCGTAATGAAGGATTTGAACATAAAACCTTGTATTCACATTTAATTTTTTTATGAACTTGCCAAGTGAAGTCATAGGGACCTGGGAGCTGTCTGCAAATAACATATTGTTGCATATTGTTTGTGAAGGATCATTCCTTTTCTTGGGTTTTACAGCATTATTTAATACTATTTAAGATGTTATCAGATGGAGAGAACTTTACTAATTGGTATTGACGATTGGAGCACTTTTTTGAGAAAAAATAATTCAGTTCAATTTTTTTCCCAATCAAGCATCCACTCTCTATTTTGTATGTTAGGGCAAGAATTTTTTTTTTCCCTTATGTAATCAAGCATCCACTCTTTAGCTTGTATTTCTAATGGTAGTGACGAATCTAGTATGTATCTGCCAATATGATTTGGAAAGCATTTGAAATTGTAAGCATGGACCACTATGAAGATATTTTGGAGCTTTTAATGAAACTTTATCGAGCATTATGTGAATAGTCAGTTGCATATGTACAATGTACTGTAAATGGACGAGTCTTGCAGACTAAGCTGCTTAACTTTATTACTTTTTTCATACCGCATCTTTCAACATTGAACATGCATATCCCTTCTTACACATTCTAGTTGTTGGAATGTTGAAGTATTTTATGCAGCTTTGATTTTAATATCTGCTATTGAATGATTATTCTATGGATGATATGGTTTTTTTGCAGTTCAGGAGAGTTGTTTTATTCATTTATGGATTTCGATGCTTATTTATTTAGCATTCTTGCATTCTGTGCTTTTGTGTTATTGGCTGGCTTTGTGTTCAGTGCTTTTGCTTCTCTGCCTCTGCTCGTTCACATTTCCACCTTATAATGCGCTTCTCTTTGAAGCTGTTCTAGTTTAGAACACTTTTTCCTAGGAATTCTAGTTCACTCCATTTGTTTGCTTTCTCTTGCAGGATGTATTTACTCTCTCCTTTCTTGTTTTATCTGGCTCTACTATTACTATACATATGTATATTCTTCAATTTGAAATCAAAATTGCTCTACTTGTTACCGCTACTTTTCTAACTAACAAAACATTCATTTGTTTTTTTGCAGTTATGGAGAGAAGTTGTTTTGCACATTTATGGATTTCGGTGTTTTTGTGCTTAGCACTCTTGCATTCTGTGCATGTATTATTGTCTGGCTTTGTGTTCAGTGCTTTTGCTTTTAGTAGACTCTGCCCTTCAATAAATGCTTCTCTGCCTCCGCTCATTCACATTTCCATCTTATAATGGCTTCTCTTGGAAGCTGTTCTAGTTCACTCCACTTGTTTGGTTTCTTTTGCAAAATGTATTTGTTCTCTTTCATTGCCTGTTTTATATGGCTCTACTATTATTATAGATATAAATATTGTTCAATTTAAAACAAGATTGCAAAATAGTGGCAAACTTATCAAATACATATATAACCAAAACGATCCCTTGAATTTAAGAGACAAAAGGTCTAAAGGCTACTTGCTAGCACTACTTCTCTATCTAGCAGTCAAAGGACCATTTTAAATTCTTGCAATCAGAACCCACCTGCAGGTTAATTACCTACAATCAGAACCCACCTACAAGTTAATTACTTGAGAAACAATTGCAACAATCGCCCTCACGAAATGTGACATCATCTTGCCCAAGGCATACACATTAGTCCACTTTGCAGCAATTCATAAAAGGTTGGTGAAGACCTTGAATAGTCTGCATACCCCATAAAGGAAGAAGCTATCTTCAATGCACTCGAATTATCTTTCTTGTCTTAATGGTAAGAAAATATGGCTAAACATGTTCCTAGAGTCGTTACTGGAAAGTCAATAACCATATCATTTAATTTCTTCTGGGTGCACAGTAAAGGCATCTTTTTTGTCATCGGTAGGTGCCACTACTAATTGGACTATTGCCCGTGAGAAAATTGAATTTGTTTTCGTTGCATGCGTGTATTATGGTGATTGTTGTATAAGTAAAAGATAATCAATAAATCCACTTCACCCCTATCCCGTGCCCTGTGTATCTATTATTTTCAAATTTTTCCATTGTTGAAATGTTTGCCAGTGCCTTTCACTGTAGAGGCTTTTGCAAGAACAACCGACCTTATCCAAAACTCAAAGTGAATAGAGATCTAACTTGGGCTCCTTTTGTAGCTTCCTCCTCTCTGTTTTAACTCTTAATACATTTCATTTTACATTCTTTATTTGAAGTCTCAATTTTGTTTGGCCAAGTTCTCCGAATTGTTTTTAGAATTGTTTGAATCGCATCATATTGCCGAAGGAACTTCTGGTCGTATTAAAAGGTTCTAAAATATGGCCGCTGCTCAATGTTCGATGTATTAGAAGGTTCTAAGCTGCTTTTTGTACTCAAATAAATACTAGGCTAGGTTATTGAATTTTTGGTTTTGGGTTTCTTCTTGCGAGGTAGCTTGCCTTTTAGCAACAACATTCAAGGTAGGAACAACATTCAACGTTACCTTGTTAAATTTCCATGAAAAATTTACAACTACTTAGATGAATCTCTGATAATTGAAACTAGTTAACTTTCACCAAGATACAATGCCTTTTAGCAACTTATAAGCAGTGGAATAAAAGACACAGAGATAAAAACACATCACACAATTGACACACTTTTCTCTGGAAACCCAACAGGGAAAACCTGCTTGCTTGATGTGGCTATTTTATCGATTGTACTTGGAGAAATTGAATCTATTACAAAGCAATATGTCTCTCTTGAGAAAGCATTATGCTTCTCACACAAATCTCAGCTAATCATTAGAGAACCTTTGAGGTCTAAAATGAGCCTCCTAAGAAAAATTTACAACCAAAATAAACTTTATAATAACCAATAGGATTCAAGATGATGATGTCAACCATGGGGGCTAAAAAAATAAAAAGATTAAAAAGTAATAAAATAATAAAACTACATTTTCAACTTATCTCCCAAGTTTTTACTCAAATTTCGAGCAGGAGTATTCTTTGGATGCAAAATTTAATTCCTCATCCAAGGAGTACTCATGTTCCATACTTTCGATGGACCCTACTACACGAAAAATAAGAAATACATGAAAAAACGTGATTGAAACTCTAGCGCTAGCCTTCTTGATTGATCTGTGCTCTAGCCTAATTGATCAACTTGGTGCTAGTCTTTATACTGATCTCTACTTTGATACCATGTTAAATTTCCATGAAAACTCTGCAAATACTTAGATGAATAACTGATTGTTGAAAATGTAGCGAGCAAGGTCTTCAGTTGCATGCATTAACGAGGGTGAAAAATGTTTCAGTCATAATTGACTTCATCACATCCACGAACAACTTGCCAGTAATTGATATCTGGCCAGATTTGTCATGCCTATAGAACAAGATGGTTCTTTGGGTTATATTTTATTTGGACTTAGAAGTTATAACTACCAGATTTGAAAAGATGCATATACAGAAAATGTATCTCTCCTTGTACAAATTTAAAACAAGACATCATTTGTACAACAATACTAGGAGAGCATTGGCAAGTTCTAGAGTGGACCTCCTCTCCAATCAATGGAGCTATTAGGTAAATACAGGGTGCCACTGCTACTACTTGTGGGATTCTGCTACAAACAGATTCATGGCATGGCATGGGCATGACATGGGGAATTCTAAATGGAGTTTTTCTAATGGTTCTCTTCATGTTGATGGTTATAATTTTAACAGATTCAGCAGGGTGGATGCAACTGGCACATATTCCTTTCAATATCCAGATTTTGAAGGCACGAGAAGGAATAATATTTTGAAGAAGTGAGAAGCAGTTCACCTTATTATAGTTACCATGCTAGGTCTTCCTTTAAGAGATTCCCAGCATCAATCATTTCCATAAATATGGTTGTGTAAGAGTCGTGATGGTGTTGTAATGTAAATTATGTTTCCATAGTTGAACATCTGAAGTATTTTGCGATATTGTTATTGTACCATGGCACCTGGATCGGATCCAATGTTTATCAACACTTTTTTAATATCATGTTTTCTTTTCTTCCCATTGTTGTTCATTTCTCCTCAAACTCCTCTCCAACCTAAATATTAGTGCTAGTAGTAGCATGAGCAACAACACTACGCTTAGCAGAACTAGAAGAATGTGTTTTCCAAACTACACGAGAACTACTTCCCTCACGAGTCACCATGTGCCATGCTTGGTCTCGGTGGTTCTCTTCCTTCTACTCTTGGTTCAACTACCATATCTTCATTGGAACCAACACCCCGAACTCCACTAGACAACGATTCACCATTTTGTAGTAGTGATTCGCCATTTGTATTGGTGATTCGCCATGATTTTACAAGATAATATAATCTCATGAGAAATCACCAAAAAATTATATATACATATTATATTATTAATAAAATTGCCTTCCATTTTTCCTATGTATCATGGGGATTCGCCCATTTATTATATATATAAATTTAGGGGGTTCTAAATTTTTCCCCGGAGATTTGACCCATAAAATCTAACCTCAATGTGGTTTTGGTATAAATACCAATCACTTGTCCCCGCTCTACTCGATAGCTGTAAAAATTTCTTAACATCACTTATCCCTAGTTGTACATTGTTTTTGAGTAGAATTAACCAATGAATAAAATAGTCTTTGAAGTCTACATAAGTGAACTCAATCGACTCCTTTCTGATTAAGGATGTCCATAAAATGATAGATTGTGCATTTCCCTCTAGATCCATCTTTTGAAGGGCTATTGGGAATTTATATTACTGGAAGTAGAGGAACATATGAAAAAAGAAGGAGGTGTACCCAAATACACCTTCAGTAGGAAGTTTTACAAGATGTTCATGGATATTATTAGCTATATACTCATCAAAGTTATAATGACTGCAAGGGGCTCACCAAGCACAAACATGGACAAAAAACCAATTATAGACTCATCAATGTGTTCATCAATGAAGTAACCAAGGATAAAATACAACATTGAGATAATGTATCTTGATCCTTCTCGGAATTTGGAGGATGAATATGGAGGATTTATCTTCAGGATTTAGAAATATGAGGGCATGAATGTTTGAAATATTTGAAATATTTTAGGGAAGTCTAAATATAGATAAAACTTTGTAAGAGATTTTATAGACAAAGGGAGTGGATTTGGCTCCAATTGTAGATGAAGCATTTGGTTTATGGATTGAACAGTGATATTAAAATGATAGTTCTTTCTCAGCATTAAAAATTACTCTTTAATCAAGGGAATAGTGATTTTGACACAGTCTGATGACCTTAGGAAATTGATGGGTATGGGGAACTACATATTTGTGAAAATTAGACTCCCAAACAAGTACTTCATCTACCTAATCCAAAGATTTTTCTTGGCTCCAATAGTGGAGCTCAAGAAGATTGAATTAAGTTACTGGATCCATGATTTTATAGTCTACATCAGCTAAAGGGGTATGCTGAACATCTATAATAGGAGGTTGTAGTGGATTTCTAAGAATTGTGCTTTTAGAGGCCATCGGTATATTCATTTTTAACAAATTAACCCTCTTTGATCTTAAAAACTCTGTTTTTTAGGTTTTTAATACACTTCTGTAATATTATATTGTTTACATAAGCTTTTTTGGTATGAAAAAGGTTTTGCTTGGACAACAACAGGTATAACCTTGGATTTTTTGAGCCTTAAACTGCCAATTCTGCTCAAAAACCAATTTTTAAAACCTTTTATAGACTCAGAAATAGCGAGCAAGGGTTTATTACAAACTTCTTTGATGAAACTGCCCTAAAACAATCAAATTCATGCACTAAGGGCTTCTCGAGCACTATAAAAAGGCTTTGAATATTCAAATGGTTTCCAAAGGTGTGCAAATGGCTAAAACAATCATATTATGTTTAAAAAACAACTTACAGCCTTTCGTAAATCGTGAAATTCTCAGGGTTTGCAGCAGAGATGAATATATGAGGAAATAAGGATGTTTCCGTTAGACTCCGTCTTGTCAGTCAATGTGAGATTGATTCTTCTTCAAAACCCTATTTTGAAGAAGAAATCATTAAATGTGTTTTTTGAGAATATGTAATTTGTCAAAATGTTTCAAATTCTCCAGCTCTTCAAATGCCAGCAGTCAATTCGCACCGCTTGAGGACAGCTCCTCTATTCTATATTCAATCAAATGGAAATCGAATAATATTGGATGAGACACATTTTATCAAGGAAGCTGTAGCTGTTGTATTGGAGATCCAAGAGTTTTTATTGTCCATTCCATGCCTTTTTGCAGATCCTATATTCAAACTGTTTGGCCAAACAACTGCCATTGCTGCTAAGTCAGGACTTCTCTTGAAATGGATGCTTCCCCAACTGTTTGCATTTGCAGTAAATGTATCTATACAGGTTTTTACATGCACAGTTTAGTTCATCCAATCGCTAAGTTTGGATCTCGAGGAGTATGAATCGGCACCTTATATTATGTTGGATAACTCGCCTTTCAAACCAAAACTAGGCCTCATCGTTATTGTCATGACACACAAGAATGTATCGTGCTGGCTTGTGACCATCCTTGAGTTTCCACATGCATTCGCTTCATGTAAAGCTTCATGGACGGCTTCAAATTAATTGCATTCCTCGCCAACTTCCACTATCTTAGACTATCTATATTTTCAACCATAATGGTATTCCCGTATATGGTACTATCGCATCCTAATCCAAAGGTTGCCAACTATATCAGCTTTGCATAAAAAATCATTGATAATCGGGTTTTGAAAAACAGATCTGATAACGTTATTCATCATGATAGTTATAGAGAAAGCCTTGAGGATTTAAATAATAAAAATTATGGACAATGCTCAGATGAGTTGAATGGCTTTTCCTTCGATGAGTCTCAGGAAGGTTCTGTAGAAAAAAATTGGCAGGGGTTATTTTCATGTGTAATGTTAGAGTAAGAACTAACTGCTTTCGTTACAAAGTGTTTGGCATGCCCTTTTCAAAGAAGAAACTTTTAGACAATGTAAAGCCAAGCACAAAATTGTTTCTTTTCGAGTATGAAGCTAGAAAACTTTGGGGTATATATGAGGCAGCATCGTTCCCTGGATTTGATCTTGAAAGTGAAGCTTTTAAAGGATCTGAAGTGGACTTTCCCTTACAGGTTAGGTTTTCCATTTACAAACAGTTTCAACCACTTCCAGAGAGTCAATTCAAAGAAGCTATCAAAGAAAACTATTTTTCTAAGAACAAGTTTAGTTTTGAGGTGGACACAGGACAGGTTTCCAAGTTGACTCAGTTATTCTGTTCGAGAGGTTTATTGAGTAAGCATACCATTAAAGGTCTTCCACAGTCCTCTGTTCCAAGGGGTACTTTTCCTGCTCAGACGTATCATGAAGGAATAGTGACTGACAATGCTTGTGACAAAGCTAGCATCCAGGAAAGCGACATGTTAAGGTTAATTACAAGAGACAATTCCAGTGGAAATAATAGCCTGGGCCTTCATGAGTTGTCTGGATCAAGGATCTCTCAAAATGAATAGAACGATTATGGATTGGAAACAGGTTTTAAACTTTCCTCGGTAGATTTTTAATATGGTTGTGATTTCATTGACATTGGAGGAAAACACATGAACCCCATATGGTCTCTGGCCCAGAAATACAAACTTCGGACATTTTATTCTGATTACAGCAATATCAGTAACAATATTTATCATCAAGACGGAGATCTTCTTCCTCAGTCAGTGGTTGCACGACCATATGCTCTGGAAACAACATCATCTGAGTACAGTCCAAATCTCTCCAAATCATTACAGCAGAATGAAAGGAAGAGACTTTTTATCATGATCAATGAACTTCCAACTATTTTTGAGGTTGTTACCGGAGCTGCAAAAAAGCAATCGAAAGAAAAAACTACTGTAACCAACAATAGTAGCAGCAAGAACAGGTCTGGTATAAAGCCACGAGCATCTGAATCTCAAGCAAAGCCATTAAAGTTATTACCACCACCTAAAGATGAGGATGATACGTTGGATGAAGAGGAAGACGATGAGCATGGTGACACACTTTGTGGAGCTTGCGGTGACAATTATGCCTCTGATGAGTTTTGGATCTGTTGTGATATGTGTGAGAAATGGTTCCATGGCAAGTGTGTTAAGATTACTCTTGCGAGAGCTGAACACATTAAGCATTATAAATGTCCAACTTGCAGCAGCAACAAAAGGCCCCGAGTTTAATGGATGTCCGAGGGGATCTTTAATTCAACTTAACAGGTGGAAAATTGGCAGCGCTATTCAAATGAAGCCAAATACCATATTTTTTGGGTGGTATAATGGTAATGGAAGTGAAGAAGAAGTCAAAGCCAAAATTAGAACGATGACGTCGACCACAAATGTTAAAAATAGGAACAAATTTCCTATTTTGACATTCAGCTTGCAATTCGAAAGATCTACGCTCCGCCTTTGTGTCTTTGAATTGGCCAAGCAGAGATTTTCAAACAGTTAATGATCTGCGCTCCAGAGATTTTCAAATGATAAAAATAACGTGGCAATCAAAGTCAGAAGTCAAATTGAAAAGCAGATAACTATCCCAACAAAGCAAATCGAATTGGTTAGTCCATTTTGGGTCTTCAATTGCAGTTCAGAAAATTCAGCTACAGGTTCTACCAATTCATTGGTCATCAACAAACAAATACAGCGCTATTCCTTTTAGAGCAGAGTTTTCCTATTTTCAAGATTTTAGGTGAAACTGCCCCCCTATTCTCATCGATTTTTTTTCCCCATCTCTGAGTTTATTAATGTATTGTAAAATTATTTGTGAGGGGGGGAGAATTCTGAGAGCTGGTGGTGAAGAACAGAGTGTTTCATTATACAGTTTGACAGAGATTTTAATGGAGAGATACAGCTCTGTTTTCTGAGATTCCTGTGGTATGAAATTTGACAAATGTTTCTTCTTTGTTTTCATATGTTATCGTTATGTTTCACAGTTCATTAATCGCCATTTCAATATTGAATGATTCTAAGTGAGAAGGGCAGAATTCAGCTTTGCTGCTCTGCCCTGGAGAAGCATCCATGTTTCGTGTAATTTCTTCTGTTTGATAAGGATTCAATTATTGCCCTTGTCAACCTCGCAGCGGTCTTTCAATCCATATAATTCCAATTTGATTGTTAAACTTCATGCTTACCTTGCCTCAGGAGATAATCTGCGTTTTTCATTTGATCTCTGCTCTTGCTGTCTTTGCCCCACACAGCCCAGAAAACCCAAACATTTATTAAAAAACCTCATTCATATCTCTTTACTAGCCTAAGATCAGTTTTCCTTATCGGTCGTCTCAGCCCTTTTGAAAATTTTCCGCCGAGATAGACCCGGAGAGAGCCCTCTCCTGTCCTCGTAGGGCTAGCTACGAGGCTAAGGTTGGTTTGATGTTGCCTCAAGCCTCGCCTTCTTCAGCCTAAGGCAGATTTGAGCGCTAACATAGTGGCGACCATACTGGGGAAGAGCTCAATGGTTTGCTTGTTGATGTGTTTGTTCCATGAGTCTTAGACGGAGTCTGAAGTCACGCCAGGTAGCTTTTTCATTCACCTGGCGACTTCACACACTAAACAATCCAGACAATCAAATCCTTCATGGTGACTTCACTGCAGGGAGATCAGTAGCTGTGAGATTTTCAAGATGGACCGGATCACGAGAAGATATGCTCCCTTGAGCCGAGATCACATTCCAGGTTTTCCGAATAAGATGCCCAAGGTGGATTGGTCGAGGAATCTGCCTACGTTTAACAATGATGGTAAGAAAGATGCTGCTTTACATTTAGTCAGATTTCACATGCATATTCGCAAGTTGAAGGTGGATTTTCCTGAAGATTGCTTGATGAAGATATTCCTGGCCACTCTTGAAGGTGAAGCTCAGTCATGGTATGAAAATTTTCCGCTGGCCTGTATTTACTGTTTAAAGGACTTTCATGCCCTGTTCATTGAAAGATATCAAGTGTCTTATCCATCATTAAATTTAGTTCATGACTGTTGCAAACATGCTTATTCTTTTATTGAAAGCCTGGAGAAATATTATGAAGATGATAATTTCATGAATGATGAAATCATGGAGGCCCTGTACGAGAATCCATTTCAGCAGAATGAAGAGAACTTGGAGGATACCCATCAAGATGCTCAGGAAATTTTGCAGCAGAATCAAGATCAGCAGGTTGAAGAGGGCCACATGGCTGAAAATGATGAAAGAGAGAATGTCATTTCAGATCTGCCCACGGAAGACAGCAGCATGCAAGTAAGTCCAGTTCCAATTGCAGATTGTGATAATGTCCAGACAGCTACTTCAGATTCAGATTCAGATCAGGATGACCAAGCATATCTTGTGCTAAAGCCCATCAAGGAGAACTCTGCTGTTGAAATCATCTGGGATGCAGAAGACACAGTAATGGATCCAAATGTTCTCAGTCATACTGTCAGCTCATCATTAGAACACAGCCTTCATGAAGAGGTGATTCAGTCAGTTCATGAAAATCAGAATGAGATCTTTGTGCAAGTAAGTGATGAATCTCCTTTCAATAACTCAGTAATAAATGATAGTTTGAATGCCCTGTCATATGAAGATAATTACTGTTTAAGCAGAAGAAAACAAAAAGCATTGTCTCCTTTGTCTGAAGATGAGATAGATCTACTTTTGAAAGGTCTTGTTTCAGCCGAAGCTACAGCAGATTTGCAGTGCACACATAGTCAGGAAAGTGTTGGTGAAACTTCTTCCTCTTTTGAAAAAGATGACTGTCTTGTAATCAGTTGTGTAGATCAGCAAACAGATAATTTTTTCTTTCACAAAGATGATAAGGCTGTCATGTTTGATAATTTTGAAGATTGTTTTTTGCTTAAGAATGACCTAGATCATGAAGTTGAGGAATATATACCAGAATTTCTCATGGTCAAGGAACCTATAGCTAACACTCAGATGGCAGATACCTCTCTGTGCATTTCTATCCCTCAGAAATCAATTGTCCTTTCAGATCAGAATGGAGTGAATACTTGTATTTTTGCAGCTGGATCTCCAGATAAGCCAGTGCTTCAGGATTTTCAAGACCCCTTCAGCATTCTTCTGCAAACATTAGAAAGGATAAATATTGCCTGGTTTATTATCATCAGATTTGGTTTCAGTGATTGTGTTGAGTTGCCTACAGGTTTAGCATTCTGCCTACTTGAAGAGAGTAAGAGCAGAAATTTGAGGTGTAGCCATCTGCTGGATTGGTTGCATTGGAAGGCCCATTATACATGATTGTATATATCACATCAGTATGCGGGCGGTTGCCATCATGATGTTAAAGCTTGATGGACTACTGCCCTTTTCAGAAAGTTTTTTTTTTAATTCAGACATTTCAGTTTGCATCAAGTCAGTGTGAGTCGAATTTCTAGTTAATAAACTGAGTTATCAGTCTTTTGTCAGTTTGCTGAAATAATGGACTCCATTGCCCAATGGATGGAGGCACTGTCTGCTCTCCCAAAGCTCTGCGGTTCTTGGCACCTCCAAGAAGTGGCAGCTGCCATCCCCATTGGAGCCAATGTTAGACTCCGTCTTGTCTAGTACTCTGTCCAAGTCAAATTCAGACAGGTAGCTGTTAAAGTTTCAGTTCAATGTGTAGGCCAAATGCCAATCAGCTTTCACTCACTGCTACTTAGATGTTTGCAAAGCTTGTTCTCAGAACGTTTCAATAACATTTACAGCTCTTCAAATGGCAGCAGCTTCTCCAGCTCCTATCCCTGTGAAAACACAAACAGGAGGAACAATTCATCAGACAGAAACAAAGTCTCAAATGGTTCTTGTAGCAGCTTCTTCGGATAACAAAGATCTGGTGGATGATAGGAGTAAAAATCTTCAGGTTTATGGCAAAAAGTGATGGAGATAGTGATATATTATTAGTTCCAAAATTAATTGACGAAGTGAAATATGGTGGAATTGCAATAATTGTGGACAATGTTGATAAAGAGTTTCTACTCAAAATCCTAATATTTGAAAGGCCCAAACCTAGTCCATTTGATATTTCTATTTCTAACCATTAAATAGACCCATTTTATAAAAAGGGAATCTATCATGAGCATACCAACATTGGAAAAAACTACTTGAAAACTCTCAAAGTGGACAAAAAGTTGCTATGTCACTTTTGTTATTCTTATCGAGCAATGTAAAGACCCTTCTATCTAGTTACTTTTTATATATATGGCTCATGGGTGAGCGCATGCACATGGCCTCATATAATGTGATGATGTATGGAGGAGAAAGTGGCCATGGGGTCGAATTGCAGGTTAGAAGGTCCAAAGCTTATTTTCAAAACTGAAGACCGGTGTTTGGAGGGCGCGCTACCCATAGGAGCTGCGCGCTACCCATTGGGTCGGGCGCTACCCATTGGGCACTTACAGCCAGAGTAAATTTGCACGGGCGCTACCCATAGAGCCGCGCGCTACCCATTGGGCAGAGGCGCTACCCACAGAGCGACAGCGTCCAAAAAAATCATGTTTTGCGCCCAGTCTTCATCCAAAACGACTCCAACGAATTGCAAACAGGTTTTGATCATTGTGTAGTAGATTTTTATTATGCTTGTGGTGACAATTATGCCTCTGATGAGTTTTGGATCTGTTGTGATATGTGTGATGTTATCACTCAGGTTTTCCTAGAAGTTGTGTAAGAAGAAAGTATACCCGAGGTAACCACAAACCAACCTTTTAGATGCAGAATCTAGCCAATCTGCATCCAGAGAGGGCTCTCTCTTTATGATTTATCTTTGTTTTTGGAAGGTTTTAGGCTAGTTATAGATTCAAAGTTTGTTTTGGGAAAATGGTGGAATCCACAAACTAAGGGCAAGGTTGAGAGCTTTCGGTCCATTGGGCTATGGAGTCAAAGGATGGCTTTACTGGATTTCTATTCTAAGCACAAGATGGTATTACAGGGCAAGATAGCTAGACAGAGAACAATCCTTAAAATTTAAAGTGGATGGGATGATCTTGAAGGGATGAAAGGCGGCTAAGAATCTTTCACCATGTTCAAAAGAAAGAAGTGAAATGACTACAAACAAAGAGCAATGAAGAATTCTTTATTATAGTAATCAACAATGTTTAAATTAGCAAAGCAAGAGCATTTAAGAATTCATGCTTATAACTAATTTAGAAGAAAACATTAAGAATAATAACATTTGAAAACAGAGTACAATTAAGTAAATTCTGTTTCAATCCTTTATGTAAATTATTCATAAATGGATAAGATGGTATTATAAACTAATATAAAATTTCAGACAAAGGGTAGAAACACTTATTGAACTGTAGTCCAACACATGAATCCTGCAACAAGTCCAGTGCTTTAAATCGTCATCCAGTAAGCCACAAGTAAATTTCTCCAAAAGCTTTTATTCTGAAAATCTCAATGTTACAGCAGAGTAATAGAATCCACCCTCAACACTCTCTTTGAGGGTTTATTTATACACAAAATAATCTTAAACAATCTTACACTATCTTAGCCAATAACCTAGGCTGACTTAAAGCATTATTTACAAACAAACAAGAGACAAATGGTCTCGTGGATAGAATAATGGGTAACTGCTGATGTGCTGTTCCTTTTTCCGTGGATGTGCTGGAGGTAAGTGCTAAAATCGGGCTCTGTGCTGTCCTTTGCAGTATTTCTTTGGATTGTTGAACACTCTTTATTCTCACGGATACTCTTTAACCTTTTCACCTGATACTCTTTCATCTGTTTTCCTGTTTTTACCATTTACTTGATAGTAAAGATAAATTCTCATCCTGAAAACAACTTTCATAGAATTTCCAACATTTCTTTCCACCATTGATCATCTGGTATCATAGTTCTTCTGAGATTTCTTAAAGTTTCATCTGCTTCAGTAAGTTTGTAAAAGGTGGGCTCATTCGGAAATAGATATTTTATTTCATGTTCCAGATGAAATAAATTCCTCACTTTATCATAGATACTTTTCCCGGTTGGTAATGTTGATTCCGACGAGCTAGTAGAACAATCAGCTGTGTTTTTAGCATGAGCCTTTATTCTCTTCTCATAGGTTTCTAAGTCTACTATTTGATTTTCTGTGAGCATGGGACTTGGTAACCCACTATCCAGCAAAGCTTGAAATTTCTCTCTGAAAATGTTGATATCAACCAAAATGTCTGTGCACTTCCTTTCTAAATTTTGCATGAAAGTCCTCTTGGTGAAAACTCTCTTTGCTTCCAAAACTGCACCTGTCCTGTCATCAATTCCTAACAATGCAAGCTGTTGCTTTGTTCTAGAATTCAAAAATTGAATAAGCTGATGGGCCTGCTCAGGCCTGCCTCTTAATTCATTTCTGGTCCTGTTTATTTCTTCTTGGGCTATTTTAACCAGCTCATTTTGTTCAAAGATAGCTTGAATGGAGGGCCATATGACCTTTATTAACTCTATGATGTTACCCCAAAGAATGTCATTTATTTCCTTTAGAGGCTTTTCCAAAGAAAGATCCTTTTCCAAAGCCTCAACCAATTTTTCCAATCTTTTTATCTCTCTGGTGTTATCAGCAGCTGTCTTTTTAGATGTGTCATATTTTCCCTCCAATTTTGTTAATTGCAATTTTGTTTCTTGGAGTTCTGTGACCCTGAGTTGTAGACTTTCCATCTGCTTTATTAATTCATCAGAATTCAAACCAGAAGTATTTACCTGGGATGGCTGTATCTGCTGCCCTGTTGTTGTAGTACCTGTTGTTGAAGTCTGCCTGATAGTTTCCTGTTCCTGCAATGCTTTTTCCAATTCCTTCTCTGTTTCATTTAGTCGCTCGGTCATATTTAGGAGCAACTCCATCATTTCTTCCTGTGAATTCCCTTTTATAACTTCTTGGGTCTGAGGGTGCCTCAAGGCTGGTAGTTTTAGCTGTTTTCTGAGTGTAGCTATATCATCCTCTTTCTTCTTTATCAATGCCTCAATACCTTTAATGTCTTTGGGATTGTGACCCAAACCAATGATTATCTCTTCTAAAGACTTTATTCTATTATCTTTGGCCTGTGAGGAGGCCTTCTCAATTTTCAATTGTGCAGTAGTGTTATTCAAAGAATCCTGCAACGTTATAGCTGCCATGGCCTTGTTGGTGAGAGTAGAATAGACCATTTCCCCTGTTTGTCTGTGTAGCTCTATCTGGTCCAGGGGATGAATATCCTTTGCTAAAACTTCAAAATTTGTTCTGATGTAATCTGCTGCTGAAGTTGGCTTTGGCACCTTTGTTTTGAAGTGGCTCATCAGCATTTTACCTTGTGAAAGGTCAAACGCTGACATTAGCCTTTCTTGATTTTGGGGAGCCATCTTCATGTACTGATCATATACCTTCATTTTCAATGGATCATTATTTGTTTTAATATTAATGAAGGTTCTTTTAATATCTCCAGTGTCTGTCTTTGGCGGTCTGAAAGAAGATACTTCAGTGCTTAATTGCTTTTGTAAAGCTTTCCCTTTCTGGCTTATGTTTGTTTCACTTGCTGTGCCAGTTTGCTGACTATCTTCCCTTCCATCATCAAATACTTCATCTATAATTTCCACATCTGGAGGTGGATTTGGTTTCTGTTTCTTGACCTGATGTACCTGTGAAGTTTCTTTTGGAGAAGTGGTGTATGAAACCAACCTTTTCTTCCCTATTTCCACATTTGATGGAGTCTGTAACTCTGGAACCTGTGGATGTTGTACCTGTGTGGGAGAAACCTGTGATTGTTTAGGTGCTTTGGAAGTTTGTGGTTTCTCTGCCATAACCAAAGTTTCAATAACCTGGATTACAGGTTCTTTTCCTTTACCCTTTGATTATGTTGCAACTAGTGAACTGCTTTCCTGTAATGCTTGCTGTAGAGTTGCTGCTGAGGAAGTGCCAATGTAGGGTACCTGCACTTGACCATAAGATTCTAGGTCAAAGTTTTTCTCAACATCTTTCATCATTTTATTCAATTTGTCAGTTTCACTTTCTACCTCAACAAGTGTTCCTTCAATCCATTCATCTTGATTGGCATACTTTTCTAGATCAGGAATCTTGTGGTGTATATAAGGGGATGATTTATTCTTTAATCTCTTTTCACAAATAAAACCAACTGGGTCATAAGGAACCCAACGGAAAGATGTCTGGAACTTTTTGTCTAATAGATTTTCTACTTCTCTCTCAGCCTCCCTAGAATTGCAGATGAAAGGACCTAATTGGCTTTTGATCCTTAACTGAGCTTTTTTCTTTACATTACAAAAATGGATCACATCTGAATTGTTCATCTGCCTGAAGTATTCCAAGGCAAAAATCCTCATGGGCACATATCTGGGTAACCTGAATGGACGTAATTCACATCCATAAATCCTGATGACTGTATGGTTTTGATACAAATACCAATCCCCAACTTTATAACTCTTTGACAGTTGCAAGGTCTTTCTAATTTCATTACTGAGTCTCGGGGGAGGAATTCTTGTTAACAAAATTGTTGCAGGATATACAAACTGGTCAATGAATTCTGAGTAGGAGTAGGGAGAATCAGAGGAAAAATGAATGATGGGGGACCAAAATATGATTGATCTGGGATTTCCCTTGGCATCAAGTTTCTGAACTGGGAAAGGGAACCTGTCTGACTGATAATAGATCATAAGATGATAGATAACGGAGGAGTACTTAAAAACTTTTTCAGTATCTAGCCTTATGAATTGATCATGAATCTTGTTGGCTATGAAGGAAGCAAAGTCATATTTGATCTCAGGAGGTTGCCCAAGAGTAAAAATGGATAGCAAAGCCAAGGTTATCTCATCCACATACTCACTGGTGTTGAATCCTAAGACAAAAGATATTATATTTACAATGAGCCTTCCCAATGTATTGAAATAGCAAAAACCATAGGGAGGAGACTCTTTTGGCTGATGCTCAGGTAGCATGAAAGTTTGACACATGAATTTTAGCTTTTCTGGGGTTAATTGCCTAGTTTTCTCAATCAGTCCTTCCATGGACAATGGTGCTAATTCTTGGTCTGGTTCAAAGTGTAACATGGCATTGATAGCCTGGGGAGTGATGGGAAACAAAACACTTTGATCAGGAGCTAATACAGCCCTCTGTGTGGGATCATAGTTTGAATGACAGTAATGAATGATTTCGGGGAAAATAAGGACTGATGGAATGAGATACCTTGGGAGATTGGATTCCCACAGACCTATAAGATCTTGCCCCTTTGAGTATTCGTCTCTGCAGCGACAATAGCTCAATAGGGGACTTTCATCAAAATGCAAATCTTTAATTTGGAAATCTTCATCTATCAAAGGTAAATAGTCCAATTCACGGTGAGGAGCATTCAATGGAGTGATATTAAGAGCTGCCGGGGCCTCCATTTTGGTTCTTGTGGATTCAAAATGGAGGTTTTTGGTTTTCTTCACGGGCCGGGCGGGATTCTTGAAATGAAGGAAATTGGAACAATTTGCAGGTTCGGGGAGCAATTTCACAAGTTTAAAATCTCCAGGGAGGACTCAGTGATGATTTTTAACCACTTTTTCAGCGAAAAAAAACAAAGGAAACTGAGTTTTACTTGCAGTCGGGGCGTAAAGGATAAATACTTGTTTTTAGAAGGAAGCTGGATCTTTAACAGGTAACAGGTAATGGCGGGACTGTTCTTCAACACGGGCGCAGCAGAATTTTGGGGCGAAATGATCAATTACAGTGGAAATTTTGAAAATCGCAGCGGGAGCACTGTCATTCTCAGAATAATGAAAATAACTGAAAAAACACGAAAAATGGCTTTATTCGCAAGTTAAAAGTATTTTTTATTTTTTCGAGGTGATGACGTCATCGACGTACGGGGTGACGTAAGCCGGCAGTAAGCGGTAAGCGGTAAGTGGTATTCCCGCACCGCTTTTGATCGAGGATGGTTTTTATCGGAGGGGTAGCGATTCCACAGGTTTCTTGCCACGTGGATGGTTTGACTATTCAAAACCACCCATCCCCCGCTGGTTAAAAAACTTACACGGGATGGGCAGCGGGATCAACGCTGGCCGTTGATCTGCGGGAGGTTGATCCAACGGCTGGGGCGATGGGGAGATAGGCGGGGGTTTCATGTGGGCCCGTCGGACTTTTAAACACTTTTTAAATGTTATTTAATCGCTCCGGGGGATATTTAACTGGCGGAAAGAATGAAGGAAATGGGGGGTCGCTGTGGGGTTTTAATCATCAGGGAAATGCCAAGTGGACAAGCCACATTGGCATAAAACTTCGGATTTATTTTTCTTTGGTATTAAACATATATACCATATGTTTAACGCTTTTTGGATACATAATTTTATTATATGGTAAACTAATCATATGCAATTAACTTACCATAGGGGCGGATTTATATTATAAAGATATATTTAACCAAAGGGCTTATAAAGCGGGGTTTTTATTTTCAATGTGCGGGGATATAATACTTTGGTAAACATTATAATAAATGGGTTTTTGGGATATTTATAAAAAAAAGGAATTATATACTTAGGAAAGGGTATTTCACTAGGGATTTAATATAATAGAGTTAAATGTTAATATGGCAAAGGACAAGGAAAATCAAAACATTTTTGTACATCTAAGAAAGTGATAACTTGTGAAGTAAATTGCAACATTTTATCTTCAACACTTAAACTTAGAATAACAAGTTATTTTGAGGAATTTTTATGGAATTTTGCATCAGTTTCCTAAGTAAAATAGGATTTTACTTAGGAAAAAGTTAAAGATGGAAGATAACAATGATGAATTATTTCAAGTGCTTAGGTCTTTTTGATCATTGGGCCGAGGGTCCGGTCCCTCCAGAAGTCAAGGAAATGCCTTGAGCCCCTTTGATCTCAAATTACCTTAGTACTTTTGGGGAAATTAGTAAAACTCTTGAGGGGGAAAATGATGAGGGAGGTTAATGAATTTGACTTTGCTTGCTGTGATTTTCCAGTGTATTTCCTACTTTAGTACTTGTGATGAAAGTGAATGATCAAAAACATGTAGCAGCATCATTCATCAGATAACACTTTGCAGCACCATCTACCTACCCTATCTACTTAACGCTACCATTTTCTCTTCTTTATTAGGGTGCATTTAGACTTGCAAACCCTTTTCAATCTTTTCTTTTTACATGATAACTCTATCTATTTCTACCCTTATTACATCCAAGGGCTCAGATTAAACTGTTGAGCACCTTTTATTCACTCTACCTAGCTACTTATCTGCCAAGATTAAACTGTTTGGCTAGATATTTATTCTCTAATCTATAACATGAAATGGAAATATGAGTAAGCCAAGTTTAAGCAGTTTGACTTATTCATGAATTGTGGCAAAGGTTTGACAAGCTGCACACAATTGATTTATTACAAAAATGAAATAGCAGTGGCATTTGGATTTGCACACTTTCCTTGGTCTATTTTTGCTTGGGGTTCATTTCTTTCACTTTTTTGACCATTTTATTCTTTTTACCCTTTGATCTTTCTTTTAGGGTATACCCTCTTTACATTTTTTAACTTTTTTTGATTTTTTGGTTTTTTAAGAATATGGAACACCTTTTGCTCAAGTAAGAAGGTTTGAACATATTCCATAATTCAATCAAGACAATCATGAAAGATGAAACCTATTGGTATAGGAGGCTAACATGTGAGAAATGGTTCCATGGAAAGTGTGTTAAGATTACTCCTGCGAGAGACGAACACATTAAGCATTATAAATGTCCAACTTGCAGCAGCAACAAAAGGCCCCGAGTTTAATGGATGTCCGAGGGGATCTTTAATTCAACTTAACAGGTGGAAAATTGGCAGCGCTATTCAAATGAAGCCAAATACCATATTTTTTGGGTGGTATAATGGTAATGGAAGTGAAGAAGAAGTCAAGCCAAAATTAGAACAATGACATCGACCACAACAGAAAAATAGAAACAAATTGCCTATTTTGACATTCAGTTGCAATTTGAAAGATCTACGCTCCAGTTTGTGTCTTTGAAATGGCCAGCAGATATTTTCAAACAGTTAATGATCTGCGCTCCAGAGATTTTCAAATGGTAAAAATAACGTGGCAATCAAAGTCAGAAGTCAAAAAGCAGATAACTATCCCAGCAAGGAAATCGAATTGGTTGGTCTATTTTGGGTCTTCAAGCTGCAGTTCAGAAAGTTCAGCTCCAGATTTTGCCTATTCATCAGTCATCAACAGATTCGAGTAGAAGAAGGAGCGCTATTCTATCTTTAGGAAAGCTGATTGGTTTTTAGTTTTATTTGTTAATGATAATAAAATAGATTCCCTGTTTTGGGTCGATCTCTTTTTCTCTTGGTCCTATTTATGTATTGAAAAATCATTTGTAAAAAAGGGGGAGATTTCTGAGAGCTAGTGTAGGAGAAAAACAGAGAGCTCTATTGTACAGTTTGACAGAGGAGTAATTAAATGGTCAGCTCTGATTTATAAGATTCCTGTGGTTTGAAGTTTAGCTTATGTTTTCTCTACTGTTTCATATGTAATCTCGTAATGTTTTTCGTTTCATTCATAATCAGTTCACTGAATGCTTTTGTAGTAAGATAGGCAGAATTCAATTTATTTGCTCTGCCTTGAAGGAGCGTCAGTATTTGTGTATTTTCTTCTGTCTGAAAGGGATTCATTGTTAAATGCCCCTTTCAGCTTTCTTAAGCAGTCTTTACATCCCATTTAAATTCATATTAATGGTTAAACTTCACTCCTACCTTGCCTTATAGAATAATCTGAGCCTTTGATTAAAACTCTGCTCATGCTGTTCTTAATTCCATGCAGCCCAGAAAACCCCATCATTTATTAAATCCCTTTCTTATCAATTTACTAGCCTAAAATCAATATCAGTGTTTCATTTAGGTCATCTCAGATCCTATTGGATATCTTTCACTGAGTTTGACCCGGAGAGAGCCCTCTCCTGTCCTCGTAGGGCTAGCTACGAGGCTAAGCTTGGTTTGATGTTGCCTCGAGTTTTGCCTTCTTCTCAAATTGTGGGCGTAATCGAGCTAATGTGCTCAAAGAATTCTTATATAAACAATGAAGGACTCTCTCATCCCTTATGTAGCAAAATTGGAGAAGTCAAAATACATCTATGAAAAATTGGTAGAATTGTTCTCTGTAAGAACTACAGGAGAAGTGATATCATTGAGAAACTTAGCTCTACAAAATGAATATATCAAAGGAAAAAGGAATAGCCTCATACTTTATGAGGGTGTTAGAAATACGAGTCCAACTACAATATTTTGGGGAAATAATGTCCAATAAGGAAATGACTACTGTCACTACTCAATGCACTATTGGAGGAATGGGGAAACTTCGTATCAAGAATCTATGGAAAGAAGGAAACTACCTAATTCAGTGAACTTTGTTCATTAAGTAAGATTGAAGAAATTAGGTTGAAGGCAAAGAGTGATGTGGGATCAAATGAACAAGTTCAAGCATTTGTTTACATGGCTAAGAGAAAAGGAAAGTTTTGGAAGTTTGTTCCTCATAAAAAGAAGAATAATATGTCAAATATCTAATGGTATGAATGTCAAGAATATGGGAACTACAATATAGATTGTCCAAAACTCAAGAAATACAACAAGAAAAGGAAATAATCCCATACACCAAAGAAGTGGAAGGACCTGAGAAGAAGAAGTCAAAGAAGGAATAAATGAGAGATCTCTATTATGAATAAGATATTTTTCTTCACTAAGTTCTTTTCAGGTTTGTAAAATATAGCTATCATGGTAGGAAACATTATAAGCATAATATGATGCATCATTTTAGGGTATGGAATCATAATAGTATACAATTGAAGAAATATCTCATGACATCATTATAAGAAGCTTGAAAGATAATTTGTTGATCAGTGGTTGCCATTGATGTCAACCTAAGCAGCACCAGGGGCTACCCTGATCTTGCATGGGAATTTTGACTTGAAAACTTACTCTATTCTAAGCGAAGGATATTTGGGATGGTTTCTACTTGTCGATATGTTTCCGTTGATATATGACACGCCAGGTAATTCTTCATGGTTTGAGAGATATGTGTGTTTGAAGTTAGTAACCCCAGTTAGTGGGCTAAAACCCCATGGGGTTGTGGCATGACACTAATCATTGGTTGTAGTCATTGAATAGTCAATATTTAATATTTGTTTAAGCTCCTAAAATCCCTCCAACTTTCACTTGTTGAAGACCCTCTCAACCTAAGCATTTATAAAAATTGTGACCCTCATATCCTCCTCATGTAAGGATTTCACTACTCAAAACAGGCCAACGTGGAATTTTCACTATAACATTTTTTCTATGAAGCTTCAGACTCTGAAACAAAATACCCAATTGGGTGAAATCTTGATGAAGCTCGTATCCAAATTTTAGACTTTGTTCACTATATTTTCGGAGATATGATCTATGGAAGTTAAGGTTTTTTGCAGGCTTATGAATTTCATCTCAAAGAGGTGACCTTGGGAAAATCGTCATAACTCTTTCTCTGAGAAGCGGATTGGAATTATGTAAAAATTGGTAGAAATTGCACAGACTATAGTTTTATGTGTGCATATTTCCTCCTTTTTGCTTTTACTATTATCATTGTACAAACAATGATAATAATTGAAGATTAACGAATTCTATGAAAAATTAATAATAATACTAATTGAAAGGAATACTGGCTCACCCCCCCTCTCAGTATTTCCAACAATTGGTATCAGAGGTTACTTCCTTCAATAATAGTTTAATAGTCGAAAGGAGGTCATGGAGCATTCAAAGAATGGTGTACCTCTATTCAATGAAAATAATTGTGCACCCTAGAAAGGAAGAATGGAGGTCTATATCTTGGCACAAGGTTATGAAGTATGGGACACTATTCAAAATGGATTTACACCAACTGTAGATGACCAAGGTAAAAAGAATGTTGTAAATGATGTAAAAGAAAAGAATATTATTATCAGTGGACTTATTCAATCTGATTATCATAAGGTGTTGAGTTTTAAAACCGCCAAAAATGTATGGAACAAGCTTGACAATATATATGCAGGTGACTCAAATGTCAAAGAAGCAAAGCTTCAAATCTACTTAAAAATATGAGCAACTCGGAATGAAAGAAGATGACAACATTGTTGCATACTTCCAACACGTTGATGAAATATCTAACACTTTGGAAGGATTGGGAGAGCCTGTTGATGAGAGGACTATATACGAAATATTCTTAGAACGTTACCAGGAATATTCAACCCAAAGTTATCGGTCTTAGAATACAATGCAAATCTGGACAAACTCAACAAAGAGGAATTACATGGAGTTCTCATAGCATATGAAATGAGACTTGATGAAGAAGAGGGTACTTCGCATCTAGAAACTATGTTTGTCGCATCTAAGAAAATAAATAAGGAAAAATAACATTCAAAGGATATACTTGCACCTGCAAGTGTGAAGAAAAGGAAGATGATGAAGAAGGTACTTCATATGGAGAATATGCTTACTTTACGAGAAAACTAAAAATTGGTAAGGGAAAATTCAAAGGTAAACTTCCATTGACATGTTTTAGTTGTGGTGAGGTTGGGCATTTCGCAGCAAAATTTCTGAACAGAAGTGATTGCAACTCAAAAGGAAATAAAGGCTTTAATAAATTCAACAAGCAAGGCAAGAAGAAAGGATTCAAAAGGGACTTTCTCTCTGAATAAATTTCATCGTCTGATGAAGACAGTGACAGTGAAGAAGAAGCCAATGAGAGAGTATTGTTTATGGCCAATCACAATAAATCAGAGGTATCAAACAACAAAGAAGAAGGGTTAACAATAGAATAATTTTTGAAGGAGGCAATTAGGCTTATAAAAGAGCTCAAGGCTGAGAAAATCCATTCCAATACTCTTGAAGAACAAGTTCAAGGTCTCAAAATTGATGTTGAAGAACACAAATGTATTAAAGGGTCACTTCAAAAGAAGTTGGTAGAAAGAAACCAAGAAAGGGAAGCATTAGAAGTTGAAGTAGTCTCGCTGCGTAAGGAAGTGAAGAAGGGAAAATTTGTCCAAAACTATGCCAACAACTTAAGGGAATTGGAAGAACTCATCAACAATAAATGATCTTACAATGACAGAATTGGCCTCAGTTACAAAGAAGAAGAAGCAGGACCTTCTACAACAAAATACAATGAACCTATGAGATCTGACAGGCATGTAGACTTCATTCGACAAGATTCGCAAGAACGGTCTTGGAAGGCAATTCTCCGAAGAATATTTCCATCCAGGTACCAACATATTTTTCACGGCTATTGTTAATCATGTGGAAAATTTGGTCATAAATTTGTAGAATGTCACACGTACCCTAGGAACCAATACTATTCCAGGAGATCTGTCAAATATGAACCTCCTAGGGCTCAACGAAACATCAATAGATTTGAACATTTAAGAAATAATATTGAATTTTACAAATGTCGAAACTTTGGACACATAGCCAGAGACTGCAGACTTGAAAATCCTTGAGAAGAATCTTCGAAGCCACAAAATGAACGAACATGGAAGAAGAAAAAGACTGATAATTGTGCTCTCACTCTCAAGGCCCAAAACAATAAAGATGTGTCGTATGTTGATAGCGGTTGCTCAACGCATATGACTGGAGATAGAAATAAATTTGTATTTTTGAAAGAGAAGAAGGATGGAACCATTTCCTTTGGAAATTATGGATCTTCAAATGTTATAGGATCAGGTATTGTCACCCTCGGAAGAAAAGATGCTCTAGACAAGAATGCTCTATTGGTTGAAAACATGAATCATAATTTGCTCAGTTTTGGACAAATGTTTGATCAAGGACACATAATGTTATTAAACTCCACAAAATGTGAAGTCGGGAAAGGCAGGTATGGTAAAATTGTTGCTACAGCAAGTTGAGCTCCAAACGACATATATGTTCTGGATGAAGCAACTAAAGCATGTCTACTAGCTAAAGAATATGAAATCTAGTTATGGCACAAACGAATGGGTCACATAAACTTTGAAAATCTTGTCAGGATAAGAAGAAAGGAAGCAGTACGAGAAATGTCAAAAACCTCAAAACCTTCCAACACAATATGTGAGGCCTGTCGGCACGACAAGCAGACAAAAGTCGAATTTAAAACAAAATAACACTTTGTATCACACCCATTGGAATTGATACATACTCATCTATGTGTTCCTATGAGAACAAAAGGCTTAGATGGAGAATTATATTTAATTTTAATGATATATGACTATGCCAGGATGGCAGTCATCAATTTCCTAAAGAAAAAATCTGAAGCATTTGAGTGCTTTAAGATATACAAGGAGTTGGTCGAAAATGAATGATTTGAAAATAAAGTGTCTAAGATCAAATAATGGCGGAGAAATCACTTCCAAATTATTTCAGCAATATTGTGACAAAAATGGAATAAAAATACCATTTTCAACAGCATGAACACCTTAGAAAAATGGAGTTGTTGAAATAAAGAATAGAATCGTACAGAAAATGGGTAGAACAATGCTGAAGGAATCAAAATTGGATGAAAAAATCTAGGTTCAAGCAATTGATATGGCAGTCTTCATTATCAACTGAAGTTTTCTCAAGAATAATTTCAACAAGACCCCATATGAATTATGGAAAGGAAAACCGGTTAATGTAAAATAATTCATAATCTTTGGAAGAAAATGTTATATCAAAAGAGAAGATCAAAAGTTGGATAAGTTTGAATCACATGTTGACAAAGGTATCTTTGTTGGTTACTCACGCAAAAGAAAGGCCTATAAATGCTATAATATAAGACAAAAATAGATAGTGGAGAGCATAAATGTTACATTTGAAAAAGATGGTGTTCTAACAAATAATGATGAGGATCTAGAATCTTTGAAACTTGAGGCAGAGGCTGAAAAAGACACAGAGAAAATTCTAGAACAAGAAGCAATTGTCAACCAGGAAAAAGTAAATAATGATCATCAAGATATACAGCGACAACAACAAGAATCTCTTCCAAAGAGAACAAAAGAATGGATTCAAAAGAACTATCCATCAAATCAAATCATTGGTGACATAAATGAAGGTCAACAGCTTCGTTCATCACAAAAAGCTCACAATGCTTTTCTAGCAACCTTTTAGCCTAGTATTTTTGAGGAAGCCAGCCAGAATGAACATTGGGTAGTAGCTACGAATGAAGAATTGGATCAAATCGAGAAGAATAACACTGGGAAATTAGTTCCAGAACCAAAATATAAAAATGTCATTGTGACTAAATAGGTGTTCAGGAACAAATTGAATGAGGATGGACAGGTTATCAGAAACAAAGCAAGATTGGTTTGCAAAGGCTATGCACAAGTGGAAGGAATTGATTTTGGAAAAACATTTGCACCATTTTCCATAATGGAAGCCATCAAGATGTTTCTCGCATATGCATGTTCAAGAAAAATAAAAGTATACCAAATGGATGTTAAGTCAGCATTTCTGAATGGCGAATTAGAAGAAGAAGTTTACATCGAACAACCTGAAGGTTTTCTACTATTTGAAAAAGAAGACTATGTTTGCAGGTTAAAGAAGGATCTATATGGTCTCAAGCAGACTCCCAGAGCATGGTATGCTCGTCTTGATGGATATCTACGTCAATAAGGTTTCAAGAAAGGTATTTTTTATAGCAATATTTATGTACAAATAGATAAATATAATTTAAAAATCGTTGAGGTATATGTGGATGATATATTCTTTGGTAGAAATGATGATCAACTAAGTAAGAACTTTGCTACAAAGATGCAAAGTGAGTTCAATATGTCTTTACTTGGTGAGTTGACATACTTCTTAGGGATTCAAATATATCAGCAAGAGAAAGGAATATTTATATTCAAACCAATTACATCAAGGAAATTCTCAAGAAATTCAAAATGGAAGATTGCAAACTCGTCCTTACTCTGATGGTAGCAGGTTGCAAATTGAGCATAAATGCCTCATCTAAGGATGTGGAAAATAGGTTGTACATATCTATGATTGGTAGTCTTCTATATGTAACAGTCTCTCGACTAGATGTTATGCAAGCAGTTGGACAAGTAGCAAGATTCCAAGCAGCACCAAAAGAATCACATATTATTGTCGTCAAAAGAATTCTTCGATATCTAAAGGGCACAGTAGAATATGGGTTGTGGTATCCCAAGGGTAACAATCTCATTATTCAATACTTTACAGATGCAGATCGGGAAGGAATTGTTGATTATAGTAAGAGTACTAATGGAGCAACATTCTATCTAGATGGTTGTCTCATATCATGGTTGAGAAAAAAGCAAACCTCAATCTTGTTATCTACAGTGGAAGCAGAATACATTGCAGCGATAGCTTGTAGTACTCAAGTCCTTTGGATGAAAAAAAATTTGCAAAATCTTCAAGTACAATTTAGTGAGCATATTCCCATATTTTGTGATAACACCAGTGCCATTGGCATCTCCAAGAATCCTATCATGCATTCAAAAACAAAACACATTCCGATCAAATATCATTTTGTTAGAGAACAAGTCGTTGAAAATAATATCAAACTTGATTATGTTGGTACAAAAGAAAAAATTGTTGATATATTCACTAAACCTTTACCTCATTAATCATTTAATATCTTCGCTAGAAGCTTGGGATTCCCCCAAGTTCTCATTAAATTTTCCTTATTCATAAAATAAAGGGGGATTGAAAGTGTGTACAGGTCCACAGGATGGTTGTGTGTCAGTGGGGTTTCCCTTTTCCATTGATGTCAAAGGGGGAGAGAATTTTATAGGAAGAAGTGTCATGATTGCAGGGGGTACTTGTGTTGCCATCAATGCCAAAGGGGGAGATTTTTGATCAGTGGTTGTCATTGATGTCAACCCAAGCAGCACCAAGGTCTACCCTGATCTTGCATAGGATTTTTGACTTGATATTTTACTCTATTCTGAGTCAAAGATATTTGAGATGGTTTCTAATTTTCGACATGTTTCTGTTGATATATGGCATACCACGTAATTCTACATAGTTTGAGAGATATTCGTGTTTGAAGTTAGTAACCCCATTTAGCGGGCTAAAACCCCATGAGGTTGTGGCATGACACTAATCATTAGTTGTGGTCATTGAATAGTCAATAATTAATAATTTTTTAAGCTCCTAAAATCCCTCCAATGTTCACTTGTTGAAGACCCTCTCAACCTAAGCATTTATATAAATTGTGACCCTCATATCCTCCTCATGTAAGGATTTCGCTACCAAAAACAAGTAATCTTGGAATTTTCGCTATACCATATTTTTTGTGAAGCTTCAGATACTTAAACAAAAAACCCACTTGGGTTAAATCCTATTGAATCTCGTGTCTGAATTTCAAATCTTGGTTCACTATATTTTCGAAGATATGATCTGTGTAAGTTAGGGTTTTTGCATACTTCCGAATTTCATCTCAAAGAGGTGACCTTGGGAAAATCATCATAAATATCTCTCTGAGAAGAAGATTGGAATTCTGTCAAAAGTGTAAAATAACACACAGAATGTAGTTTTATGTCTATCAATTTCAGATCAGAAGGAGGAAACAATGACACGTGGCACATCATACAAGTTCGCTCTACTGAACTAGTCCATAGTTAGGTCATTGTAGAGATTGGGCATAAGCCTTGAAGAATCCAAATCGGGTTAGACCTGTGGCATTGGAAAGAAGACTTAGAGGTATCTACAAATCACAAATATAGGACCAAATATCACATATTAGGGATCTGAAATCACAAATATACATCAGATTCAATATCGAGCTCCTAGAAGGCAAGAAAAAGCTAGATCATGTGTTGTCAAGGGCTAAAAATGACCAGAATTTATAGGGAAGCAAAGAAAATCAAGGTGCAAAAAAATGATGCAACAGAGGTAAGTTTTAGGTAAGTATCTTCTGTATATGCATCTTCATCTCTTAATTGCATTAGGTTCTTTGTATTCTAATTTTTTGTTTTTGTTTAGCACTGACATATGCTCTGCAAGATGAGGTAAGTTTTTTTATTATCATGTTATGGGTATGTCCTTGAAGAATTTTTGCAGGTATTATATATTTATCAAAATAAGACTCAATGCATGATCTAATGTTTTGAAGAGTAAGAAAGGGTAGCATGACAAGAGCATCAATCAAGGTGCAAAACAGCAACAAGAATTTCACCACATGAATTCTTAAAATAGGCAGCACTGCATACAGTCATTGTAAAGGTATCATTGTACTGAGTCATTGTAAAACTTTTACTAGTGTCTATCTGCCAAGAGTTGAAGAGGCAGTGTCGAGAGGTCTCGTATCATCATCATGTGGGTGTGTCATAGTTAGGGTTATGGTCTAGTGTGTCTTTTTCTTGTACATCATTCTATATCATTGTAAAGTGGACCATTTTCCCCGGTACGGGATTCCATTCTTCTTTTATTATTCTATATGGTGGTAGGGTGGTGCTAGGCCGGTGCATGAAATCACCAACAGGTTCAAGCCTGTGAAAACTTCAGGGTGGTAGGGTAGTGCTAGGGTGAGTTGTAGCTCATTGGGTTTTAGGCATCCGTTCATTTGAATCCTGAAGAATCTCGGGTGTTGAAGCATCCATCCAGAGAGCTGGAGAAGAATGATTTTCTAGATTCTAGGAAGTTGGAGCTTTCTTTTCAATTAGAGTTGAAGATTAAAGAATTATTAGAAAATCACTCAGGTGGTTTTTGTCCCGGAGGGGGTTTCCACATTAAAAATTGTGTGCATTTGTGTTCCTTTTGTTTGTAACCGCTATCGTTGTACAAACACTAATAATAATTGAAGATTAACTAATGCTCTGAAATATTAATAATAATACTAATTTAAAGAAATACTTATTCAACAACCCCCCCCCCCCCCCCCACCTCTCTCAGTATAGTTGATGTAGAAGGTTATAAGAATCATCATAAGAAGGGAGTAGCTCTTATTGACCTCACTAAAAGCATGTGTAATACTCATGGGTAGAAGAAAGTCATATGTCATAGAATTCATCATACCACATCTTCATTAGGAATGATAATTTGTAGGATGATGATAATCAAGATCCTTTGTTGGAATATTCATTAGAAGTTGTTCCTCTTAGAAGAAGTAAGTGTCTTGTTGATAATTCCACCTTGTATGGGATTCATTGTTTGGAAGAATGATGGTATGATGACAAAGTAATGCAGCCTATCATGATGGTTGAAGTACTCTCAATCAAGGAAAACAAAATTGTTGAAGAAATCATAAATGACTAAAATAAGGAAAGGGGTATGTATGCATGTATTTTATTGAGTCATGTCGTCATATGGTTGCATGGGTAAATACTCTACATCATGAGCATGATAGAAGAAAATGGATTGCTTTTTTTGAAAAGATGCATGAAGACATGGTTCGCATATTGAGAAGATGAAACCAACATAATATGTCCTCAATTGGAATATGAGGTAGTTTGTAACACCCTCCTCCCACATTTACCCAAATTAACCAGTCCGTTGGGCTAAACATATGACGAGAGGCTACTATGATTTGATATAAATTCCCATGTATAGTTAAGGAAGTGGAACTGACACAACACAACTAGTCTGACCTTCTACACATGCTACAGAACCCTTAGAAGCTATCCAACCCTTACAAGTGATCGACCCTTGAGACAACCTAACATTTTACTGCATTGAAGCCTCAATCACTCCCATGACATGGGCATGCATGCGACTGGGACCCTCTAGTTTCTCCCACAACAAGGGGATGCCTGCGACTAGGGAATTTTCTAAATAATTTTGTGGAAGTGACCCCAGACTCTGTGCTACTTTTTCAGGGCCATGACTTAGGACACTGCCTATAACTCCATGAAACTTCCATAAATGAAAAGTAACATAGAAAAAATTGTGAAAATCCCACAACTAGGAATCCTACTACAACAATTGATTAGATTTCTCAAATTTGTTAATTATTGAACAAATTATTTACGGTGTTACACAGGAAATATTGAAATCAAATACACTACAACCTACACAACATAAAATATTTCGGAAAATACAACGCAGGAAATATAAAACACACACACACAAGTACACCGTTATTCATGGACAATCATCCCTGGAAAAACCCAACTTGGGAGAATCGGTGTACCAACTGAGGGTTTTAATATTATGCAGTAGTAATATCAGTACAAATTTTTGGATGCCAAAATTGGCTATCTGATACAAAGAAATATTGATGAAAGAGTTAGTGAGAAAATATCACACTATCATGGGAAATCTTGCACTGATTTGGGCTGGAGAAGAGCTAGCTTGCGTTGTCTCTACACAGTAACTGCGTCAGCCTACGCAATCCCTGTATCACAACTCCTAGAACTACATCACCCTCTCCTTCTGATCTTCTGTTGCGTTTAAACTCGACTCATTGGCCCTCTAAACTCACACCCCGACTTCCGGCACTAGATCTCAATTGTCTCTCAACAAAATAGCGGACTCCCTCTAAAGATTTGTGTTGCCTCTGTGTGGCACTGTGAAACCTCTCTGTGGCTCTCTTTGTCTTCTCTACCTTGCACTCCCAAAATCTGGAAAACTTCCTCTAGTCTACTATCTTTGCCCCTCACTGCAACAAAATCACTGGATCTCTCTCTAGAAACTCACCATTGCTCCTCTAAGAATTTGATCTCCTAGCAAAATTGATTTCTGTAAATATCAAGTGTGTTATCCAAGTGCCCATTGAGCTCATTCTTATAATCTCTCGTTGACATATTAACAGCTAATATTAGATCTTAGTAGATGGCTCATATTAACTTGGACTCGATCCACACCTTTATCTAGAATATTTGCACCCGATTTAATTAATACCCTTTAAGTAATCTCATTTCCTAAGTTTAAACTTAGGAATACATTAAAAATGATTAATTATTTTAATTAAATTATCTCTAGGTGGAATTTCCCAAAACGATGTTTGGGTCTTGGAGAATTCATGTGTCTTACCCTCTCTACGAAATCTCAATGATAGATCCCATCTTATGCTACAAAAATCAACACTCCCTCTTAGCGAGGAAAGTGCTCTGGTGTCGCAACCCATTAAAGCATCATTCTGACTCTGTGTCACCCCCTGCTATGCCGCTGATGTCTGGACTCACTGCCCACCAACTATTGTGCAGCTCTGATTTTGTGTTGCATATGTTGTTGTTGCTGACTATGCATGTTGTTGTCAACTACTGCATCTACACTACAACTCTATTGTTGCTACCACTGCAGCATCTGTAACTGTATCTCATCTATTTTTGCTACAACTGAGATATGACCATCATATTGAACCAATTTTTTTTATTTTGATGAATTTTTCAACCGAGTTATGACTGATGCTAGTCTTTGTGCTATCACTAAAGCCTTTATGGTGTTGATGACTATGCACTACTTCTAACTCCACTCTGTGTTGCTCAGTCTCAAACCACTATTGGTACTTCATCTGTCACTCTAGCACCTGACTGCACCAACTCACATTGGTCCATCCTTCTACTGTTGTTATGGGCTCTCGTAACAAGTAATTGATCCAAGAGGTGGACTCCTCAAGGATCCTACCCATCCTGTAGCTCTCTGAGGATACAAAACCAAATCACCCCACCTCACCCCTGGAAGTATGTTAGTGATTATGGAAAACTATTACTCCAATATGGAGGAAATTCTATCAATCTTTGTGGATGCAACATGCTAATCTTTCCTCTCCTCTTTGTCCCTCTTTATGAGCAGACACTAGGTAGTGTAGTGACCAAGTTCACCACATCTGAAGCGCTTGATCTTTGAAACATCCTTCTTTCTTCTATGGTTCTCCTACTACCCCTTTGATGCGAGGGCTACATTCTCCTCTTCCTGCACCTCTGATTTCATCCCAATGTTGTTGCTTCCTTCCATGTTTCTCTTCACTAAGTCTCGCCTTAGCTCCTCCTGCTGCAAATCTTTTGACATTCTATCCCACTTTGGCAATGTTTATCTGCCAAAAATACTTTGGAAAAACACTTGTCATTCTTTTGAGACTACATTTAGAGCTATCCATGCCATCTCTATAGCCTTAGGCACTAACCCTAAAACTTCCAACTAATCTCAAACATCCTGAAGCTTGTGGAGAAATTTGTATATGTGTTCCCCCTTTTGCATGCGTGTACTCCTCAGCTTTTCCTCTAGATACATCTTACGTTGTTCGGAAGATCCTTCGTACAGCGTGGCAAGGGAGTCCCACATCTTTTTGGTCATTCACAGGGCGGCTATGTAAGATACTACATGATCCCGAACTCCATCAAGGGCCATCCTCTTCTCCTTAGCCATCTCTTTCTTGTATGTTTTATTCTGATCTAGATCTGTGGAGACAACCACCACATTATCGATGTATGTTTTGAGATCATACTCATCCAGAACGAAGGAAATAATTTCCTTCCAGATCACATAGTTAGACATTATGTTTAACAGATTGTGATCTCTCAAACCATTTTATGCCATCTCGCCAAACAAAAAAATTTGAATTCTGCCTCTATCCCTCTGCGCAACGACTGATTGGCTTTACACACTCCCTGCTAGAGTGAGAAAAACTGCTCTTAGCTACTGTTGTTGGAAAATTAGAATTTCTCGGCTAGAAATTCTATGAGGACAAAATTCCATCAGTGTGCTCTTCTTTTCTCCTATGCTATTCTTCCAGCTACTGCTGCAAAATGATTGTGTCCCAGCTAAAGATCTCCTCTGCGTGGAAATTTCTGTTGTTTCTCCCTCTGCCTCTGGAAATTCTCGAGCTAGAAATTTTGTGCTCTGTTGACTCACTCAGAGACATAAATTTCCTCAAAAAACATGCCCTGCTAGCCTCTGGACTACGCAGCCTCCTGGTTTCGAGAAACCGCCTTGTTATGTGGAATTATGAATTACAGATAAATCATTCTTCCCTAGACAGGTGCTAATCTAGAACAATAGGTAAAGGAATTTACAACTATCTTTCTTAACTGTAAACAGACACACAGAATGAAATAAGAAGCTTGATTAGAGTCCAAGCACTTCCAAAGTCTCCTTCTGTCGCTTTTTTTGTAGCTTCAAATTCTAGTCAGTTATGAAAAATATTTCCTACAAGAATGAACACTAAACAGTAAGAGATAGAAATAATACAGATGTTTATTCAAGTTATTTAGCTAAACCAATAAATCATAAACCATATACATCAAATAAGAAATCATGATATGGAAAATCAAAACTTATACATATCCATATAGGGAAAAATAAGTAGTAATCTTTATTAATGATAGAAGGGGAGGTTACAACCCAATGATTGATTTAGTGTCACCATCTCCAGCATCATCCCAACCTCATCATAATGCAGATATCTCCAGCAATATCTCACTCAAATCATCTCCTCAATTGAAATTCCACCAGCATTTCTCTACAAAAATTCTTCCTCATCAAAAACTAAGATCTGTGCTCAATTTATAGAGGAGCTGAAGGTATTTTTACAATCAATGACTTTCCAATAATAGAAAATACATGTTCCCAATCTTGTAGATGTCAAATGAACATATGGATTCGAAGTTTGACACATGTGAACTCTTCTAGAAGTCACTGGCCAAGTGGAGATTCCGGAACAATGAGAATTTCGCTCCTAATGTGCCCAACGCACCCTTGGATGTTGGGAAGTGCTTTACAGATTAGCCTTGCATGGGGCTACCTGCATATGCAAAGCACTTATTCCCTTTAGAGGCAGCATTGATGAGATCTCATATGATATATTATAAACTTCAAATCTTGGAAACCTTTGCAGAAGAAAGTGTTGAATGATTTGTCTTGTTCTTTGTCTTAGGGCATATAGCAACTGAAATGATAGGGGATGATAGACCCTATTCATTGGTCCTAGATATGATGCCCAATTAACCAGGTCATTGGGAATGGTGCCCAAATTGACCTATAAAAATTCCCCCCTAAAGCATGAAGTCAGAATAATAATAACAATATTTTGATTGAAATGCTTTACATTGTGATGGGTTGGAGATGAAGCGAAGTGGCGACCTGCATCAATATTACAATACATTACATCACGATATATCCTCTTGATCATAATTGTTGAGGGTAGGCATTCCCATGTTCAACACATAAACAATCTAATAACATGTACATAATTCAGAAATTCGTCTACATTGGAATGTTTCCCAATACAGACATGCCTACAAATATAGGTCCATGTTCGGATGACAATCTGTATGTAAGGTCACCGTACAGATGATGTGTACAAAAATCCTGAAATCGTGGCCCGGATGCTGAAACTAGATCCAAGGTCTTCTTATCTCGTTCACTCGATCATTCAGGTACAAGTCTAGCCATGTGAATATATGATTTGTAGTCGAACATGGAAAGACATCGTTTGATTACCAGCCAATGATGTGAGTTGTTAACAAATGTGATATAAACACCATTGATGTCAATGGCCCTCAAGGTACTATTGTACAATTTGTAAGGCATGAATAGATGATTTGATGTCGAACGCCAAACAAAATATTTCGGTCAAAAGTCTGGAAGCGAGGATCTTGTCGATGATGTAACAAGCCTCATGGTAATAGAACATAATATTTATAAGTGAACTTCTTGTATAATGATTTGTCATCGACAGGAAGCCACGTCCTTATTGCGAAACGGGATTTTGGAGACAATGATATGACTTGATATAGCAATTTTTAGGGATGACGGTCATGAGAATGAAGGTTTATGAGTATTGCAGAAGGATGAGTATTCACTGGATGACTCCTCTTGAACATATCGGTGACACTGAGATGAGTTGGCAGCATTGACCCAAAACCGAAGTGAAGGTATGATGAACCATAGGTATGAATGAACCGTCAAGAATATTACCCAACCCAAACAGTTCTAGACATGGAGTGAAGTGTCATGTTCAAGAGTGGCTTGCTACCATAAATAATTATGCTCACTTTTCCCAAATTTTCCCGAGTCATTTGTCGACCAGTACCTCTTTATTTTTTAACATGCTTGAGGAGGATAAAATTTTGCTTGATCTATAATTCAACCCTTTGGGTGAATAAAGTATCGCTATTTAATAATTTAACAAGTCTAATGATGAATGAAACTCGATTCTTGCCATGATCGACTAGCATGTCTCTATTTTGTGTTTTAATGAGCTTAACGGCAGTGACAGCCTGGTCCTTTTTCATATTTAGAGAGATTGAAAAAGAGGACGAAAGAAAACTCCATAAGTACTTTTTTGTAAAGTTGTCACTCAAATCCGAAAAAGTGTAAAATAATATCTGAGAGAACCTCTTTAGTCATGTTCAACCAAGGTATTCCTTTTTCGTAAATAATCTATCTCAGTCTGGAAAAGGGTTAAACTTATACTGAGTAGATATCAATTCATTTAATTTTACGAGCTCGAAAAGACAAGTGCTCGGAAATATTTTCACATTATCGGAATCTGAAAAGCGCTAAAAGAAGACTCCAGGGGTTCCTTTTTCATTTTTATCGAATCTCGAAAAAGAGATAAAAGTGCGCTTCAAATCCTTTTTTGTTTTTAACAAAGCTCGAAAAATAAGGAGAAAAAGTATGCTTTGTGGTCAAATCATTCTCAAAATAAATCTGTGTGACTAATATGTTCATCAATTGTAAAACCTATTCATAACAACATCAAATGGATTAAAAATACCTGTTTCAAGATAAAAAAATATAATAAAACCATAGTCATAGCAATAAATATTCATTGCAAGCAATTAAATGACTAAATAAAAAGAGTTTTACTATTCATGTTTACCATTCAATAGTTACCATTTTCATTTTGGAGCTCTGAACCTGTTTTTACCCCCGAACTTCAGCAGTTGATTGGGTGAAATAAGTAATAATGTTTTGAATGTCCCCTGCAAGAGCACATGTCGAATGCCCCCTGCAAGAGTACGTGCCCCCCAAGCTTCATTGCATTCACCTAAGTATGTTACTGGTTACTAATAGTTGGATGGAATGAAGGTTCATTTACGAATCAGATGGAAGACTCGTCGTAATTAGGAGAGGATTTCTTTCATTTTTTAACGAGCTTGACACGGGAAAAGAACTATGCTCAAAGGTACTTATTTCATTTTTTTAACAAGGTTGAAACAATAAAAAATAACTATCCTCATAGGCACTTGTTTCATTTTTTAACGAGGTTGACACTGTAAATGAACCATCCTCATCACCTGATTAATTTTTTAACGAGGTTTACACAGGAAAAGAACCATCCTCATTGTGCAGTTGGAGTAGTGAGTGTGTGCTGGAAAAGACGTAGTCTAACAGAGTTATCATTTAAGGAGCTTTATGAGCACCACAAATGATAAGTTATAGCATGAGTTGATGGGTCTTCTCCAGGGTTTTCATTTAATTTTGGAATTTCAGAGGGTAATTTATGTGAAATCACTAGCCACCGAGGGGAATAACTGATGGGATCAGCTTAATATTGCACTGAAGATGTGAATAAAGGATCAATCCATTTAGTACTCATAAGGGAGGAACCAGATAGGGTTCCAAATGATGACATGGGTGAATTCAATGGACAAAACATCGAAGATGAAGCAACAGTAGATGTTGTCGCAGCTGAAATAGATGGTTCAGTTTGGGATGTTATCTTAGCCATGGTAAAATGACCCCAATAGAATCTATGGGAACTCGAAGTGAAACAGGATCAACAAAATCAGAGGAAGGTGATTGAGGAAAAGACTCGTACAGGTAAAGCTACTACCGAAAATGAGTTGGAGTTAAAGGTGTCTTTTCTTGTGGTATTTCTTCAATCGAAATCAAACCAGGTTGAAGAACTTCGTCATTTGGCCAGAAGTATATTTCAGGTGGTTGACTACACGATATGGGAGACTCAATGGCTACAATATATTTTGGAGTGACCAATACAGGAATAACTTTCAGTTGTTCGACTTAGGGATCAAGATTTTCTCCACTTAGGGAATATAGCAACTGAAATATAAGGGGATGATAGACCCTATTTCATTGGTCCTGGGGATGATGTCTAGTTAGACCAATAACAGTTGCCCCCTGAAGCACATTGGGATTTGAATCAACTTCCAGTTGAACAACGTCGGGTTCGAGTGGTGTAGTCTCACAGATTGGATGGATCGTGACCATGGGTAGCTGTGAGGACTCTATCTCGACAACAGTAGAAAAACTGGGATTTGTAGAAATAAATTGTGTCGACTTTGGTATATGGGAAGATGATGCTTCACCAGAGGTACTGATAGTACTAGTTTTGGTAGAGTGATGTTGGCTTCGTCGACCAAGAGTAACTTCTGGTGGTAAAGGTGGTTTCAATGCTAATATACACGAACCACAGGGGAAAGGATTTTGTTCTTCCATTATTACTAATTTATTTTAACCAAAAAAAATAAACAAAATAAAAGGGTAATTCTAGGAAAAAGGTTTACCAAGAAACTGTGAACTGTAGAATACCTCCTGGCGAACCAAGAAGTACGAGCAGGCAATCTCCCTAAATGTTGTGTTCGGTGTATCACAATTTACAAGGCAGCTGACTCGGTTCACTATGGATGGATAGCACCTAAAATTTGTCCTCCCAAATATACCCGAAGGTACGTGGAGGCCCAAGTCCGTATTAGCACTGTCTAATGCGAAACATCACAGTGAGAGCACCCCTTTATAATTTTCGTACTATAACACAATCCAATATACCCAAAAGTACGTGGACGAGCTACGATATACTTACGTACGTGGAGTGAGGTATCACACTCGGAATGTATCGCAGAAAAGTTAACGATAGCTGCTATGTTTTACGATTTCAGAACACGTCTCTAGCCTAGACCTTCTAAATTTTATCGTTATGGCTCCAATGCTTTGTTAGGTAAATTGAGATTAATTTTATGTTGATCTTGTTTGACAATTTTCCTTTCAAAGGTTCACATGATGATGTATTGGAAATTCCTAAAATGCAAACTAAGAATGATAAGCAATCTTTCACTTTTAGTTTTTCAATGAAAATCCTAGCTACTAAAGGGAAAGAGAAATCAATTTGCGAGCAAACAAATCAAAGAACACAAACTAAATGTAGATTTCCTAACTGTTCATTTTGCAAAACACACAAACCACTACATGCAAATGTAGGTTTTTCTTTTCAGTTCCTTTAATGTTATGAATGCAAAAAAGAAACTAAGTGCACTAAATCAAAAAAAACAAATGCATTTTGCTTTTTTGAGAAATGAGGAATAGAACAACAATTTCTCTTTTGAAGGAAAAATGAGGAATTAAACAACAATTTCTCCTATTAGGAAACGAAGAATTTACGACAATTTCCTTTTACAAAAGAAAATGGATCTAATGCAACAATGAAAATACTTTGAAATCAATTCGTCAATGATAAAGAAAAACACTTTAAACAAACATTGAACAAATTTTCCTTTCAAAGGAGGAAGAGGTAGATAAGTTCACTAGTCAATATGAGGCTCGGGCTTTTCAAAACACAACAGAAAACAAACTGAACAACCGTACAATAAATTAAATAGAGATGCTTTGCAATGAGGGCCCAAAGGACTTCAAAGATGCAAAGCACTGTGTCCTATCCAAGAGTGAGTTGGGCGTAGTCTACAATGAAAAAAAAAGTTGTCTAACACACTTCTAATGCAAATTTGAATTTCAAAAAGCCTAATCTTTGTGAGTAACAACTATTGGGTGAATAAACAGAGAAAATCAGAGGCTAAAACACCTAGGATAAAGAGTAATTTCCCCAGTGGAGTCGCCAATTTGTTATGTGGAATTATGAATTGCGGATAAATCATTCTTCCCTAGACAGGTGCTAATCTAGAACAACAAGTCAAAGACTTTACGGCTATCTTTCCTAACTGTAAATAGACACAGAGAATGAAATAAGAAGCTTACTTAGAGTCCAAGCACTTCCAAAGTCTCCTTCTGTCACTTTTGTTGTAGCTTCAAATTCCAGCCGACTGTGCAAAATATTTCCTGCAAGAATGAACACTAAACAGCAAGAGGTAGCAATAATACAGATGTCTATTCAAGTTATTTAGCTAAACCAATAAAGCATAAACCATATACATCAAATAAGAAATCATGATATGGAAAATCAAATCTTATACAGATGCATATAGGGAAAAATAAGCAATAATATTTATCAATGATAGAAGGGGAGGTTACAACCCAGTGATTAATTTAGTGTCACCATCTCCAGCAGCATCCCAACCTCATCACAATGCAGATATCTCCAGCAATATGTCACTCAAATCATCTCCTCAATTGAAATTCCACCAGCATTTCTCTACACAAATTATTCCTCGTCAAACACTAAGATCTGTGCTCAATTTATAGAGGAGTTGAAGGTATTTTTACAATCAATGACTTTCCAATAATAGGAAAGACATGTTCCCAATCTTGTAGATGTCAAATGGACACATGGATTCGAAGTTTGACACATGTGAACTCTTCTAGAAGGAACTAGCCAAGTGGATATTCCGGAACAATGAGAATTTCGCTCCCAATGTGACCAACGCACCCTTGGATGTCAGGAAGTGCTTTGCAGAGTAGCCTTGCATGGGGCTACCTGCATATGCAACACACTTAGTTCCTTTAGAGGCAGTGTTGATGAGCTCTCATATGATATATTATAAACTTCAATTCTTGGAAACCTTTGTAGATGAAAGTGTTGAATGATTTGTCTTGTTCTTTGTCTTAGGGCATATAGAAACTGAAATGATAGGGGATGATCATTGGTCCTAGAGATGATGCCCAATTAACCAAGTCATTGGGAATGGTGCCCAAATTGACCTATAACATGCCTAAATAGTGCCTCGAATCACCCTCTTTCCTTCTGCAACCGAGCTCTCTGACATCTATCTGCGCTCTGATACCAAGTGAAAAATCCACAACTATGAATCCTACTGCAACAACTGATTAGATTTCTCCTATTTTTTAATTACTGAACAAATCATTTATGTTGTTACACAGTAAATATCAAAATAAAATACATTGCATTCTACACAACATAAAATACTGCAAAAAAATACAATGCAGGAAAGATGGAAACACACACACACAAGTACAGTGTTATTTTTGGACAATTTTCCTCATAAAAACCCAACTTGGGAAAATCGGTGCAAAATTTGAGGGCTTTAATATTATGCAGTAGTAATCTGAGTAAAAATATTTGGATGCCTAAACTGGCTATCTGATACAGATAAATACTGACAAAAGATTTAGTGAGAAAATCACACATTGTCACGGGAAATTTGGCACTGATCTGGGCTGGAGAATATTTTTCCTATGTTGTCTTTGTGCAGCAAGTGTGTCAGCCTACGCATTCCCTACATCACAGCTCCTGGAACTGTATCACCTTCTCCTTTTGATATTTTTTTGCAGTGAAACTCGACTCCCTGGCCCCTCAAACTCACACCCTGGCTTCCGGCACTGGATCTTAACTGTCTCTCAGCAAAATAGTGAACTCCCTCTCAAGCCCTTCATTGCCTTTGTGTGGCACTACGCAACCTCTTTGTGGCTCTCTTTAACTTCTCTGCCTTGCACTCGCCGGATCTGGAAAAATTCCTTCATTATATTATCTTTGCCCCTCACTGCAACGAAATCACTAGATCTCTCTCTAGGAACTCAACGTTGCTACTCTGAGAATTCGATCTCCTAGCAAAATCAATTTCTGCAAATCTCAAGTGTGTTCTCCAAGTGCCCATTGAGCTCCTTATAATTTATCGTTGAAATATCAACGACAAAGGTTAGATATTAATCGATGGCTCAAATTAACTTGGACTCAATCCACGCCTATATCTAGAATATTCACACCCTATTTAATTAATGCCCTTTAATTAATCTAATTTCCTAATTTTAGACTTAGGAATAAATAAAAAATGATTAATTATTTTAATTAAATCATCTCTAGGTGGAATTTCCCCAGACAATTTTTGGGTCTTAGAGAATGCATGTTTCTTAGCCTCTCTGTGAAATCTCGAGGCTAGAGCACATCTGATGCTACAAAAATCAACAACAATGATACAAATGCAAATAATTGAACAAGGACTTCATTGGACCCCTGCTATTCATGACAAGAATTTCGTCAAACATGTCACAAATATGCATTTTGCATGTCATAATAACATATCTGAGCATAGGGGTCTCATACTTATCTGAGAATCGCTAAGAACCATTTATGCCTTATCACATTAGCTGCATTATCATCTATTATGTCATATATTCATTGTTCATTCATTTATAAATAAAAACATGATGAGAGCCATACATCATCATTTTCATAAAACATACTCATAACCAGCGTATAAACAACATAAATAATAAATATACTACAGCCATAAATGCCACATATGACCCAATACATTTTCACATAAGATACAAAGGAAGGTAACCCTTATTAATGAATTTAAAATCCCACCAGGTTTAGGACTTCCACATTCCACCTGACCATAGATTGGATGAACCAAATCTCTCTTCATCCAATCACCCCCATGCCATATTCTAAGCATGAATGTGGGACTTATAACCAAAATCAACCAGGACTTCCTGAGGCTACACTACCTCACCCTCATCAATATAACCGGGCTTTATTGCAATCCTCACCAGATAAATAGGCCCTAAACAAGCATGGATGCCTCCAAATCTGTCCACCTAAACCATGAGGAATTTTTCTGTCTCAACCTCTCAGCTTTACTGTGTATACTGCCATTACCATTCAAGGGATTCCTATGCCTACAAGGTCTCCACCCTCTGGGATTTACTATGTATCACAACCCGGGATTCCTAGGCCCAATCCATGGTACTCACCACTGAGTTGTACCATGTATCCCACCATTCACAGGTCAAGGGATTCCTAGGCCCAATCAAGGTGTTCACATCCATGCTTTACCTGTGTTAGCCACTATGAAATTCTTGACAAGCAAGCTGGGGGCTATGTCATTTTGGAGACCTTCAAGGAATGCATCTCCCTTGAAGACACATCATCCTTGATGTCTCTCTGTGCTTTGCCTTATACAAGTCCCCTCTGCTGGTTCCTTCCCCTAAAGGCCTGCACTTGCCCCTGGTATCCCTGCGGAATGCCTCATTTCATCCTTTTTTTCCCTTTCTAAAAGTTCCCCTTACACTACCAAATTCCTCCAAAAATCTCCATCGAATCCCTCCCTCTCCTCTTGCCTGATTAAAATCCCCCTTTTCCCCTCTATCGTTGCCAAATTCTGTCCTCCAATTGCATTAAAAATGGCCTAAAAACCATATTTTTCAAATTATAAGGGCCTGAGCCCCTTTCCCCATAGCCCCGCGCCCCGTTCCTCCATGTAGCCCAGCGCTGTGACCACTCGCCTAAGAAAAAGTGCTTATCTCAAGCCTTGTCGGGCGCAGCGTCGACCGTTGATCTCGATTGATCGGACGACGGTCTTTAAAATCTCCAGCGCCCGCGTCTTCCCGCCGTTTCCATGCCGGGCCATCGCCGTCCGTTTCCCCGACAGATCGACGGCGCGGAGCCCATCCGCCCTGTGGACCCCGCCGCGCGTTATTCCAAATCCGCCGGTTTATTCCGCACCGCCTTTGGGCGGAGGGTGGTTTTTATCCATCGGCCAGCGATTCCATACAGCTGCCGCCGCGTGTCCTTTGTACGACGGAAAAACCACCTGTCCCCCGTGCGTTATTGTTCGGTCCAAACCTCGCAGCGAAATTAACGACGACCATTAGATCTTAAGCGCCCCATCCAATGGTCATCATTCGTCTGAGCTGCTCACCCGTTAATCTGTCTCTGCCATGCCCGCTGGCCCACCGTCTGTCGCCCTCGCCGTCGATCTCCGCCATAATCGACGGTCCAAATCTGTTCGCCTTCCGTTGACCACCCCTGGGCCCACCCGCCATGTCACCCCTGCCACGTGTGTCCACCGTACCCTCGTTCACGTTGTTGCATATATTCACCCAAATTCGTGTTTTTTAAGGTTTTTTCAGCAAAATTCGCTCCGCAGACCGCCATCTCCACCAAAACGATTTGTCACCTTATTTCACGACTTCTCCACCAGTTCAGCGTCTGCATGGTCATCTTCTGCATCCACACTGCATCCATGTCCCCATCCATGTTTCCTCTTCACAGGTTTCTCATTTTTGCAGGGTATCAAGAACGGAAAACCACCATAGCTCATCAGCTCTGTCACGCAAGCAGAAAACGCAGAAAGGACCGTATACAGAGACGCAATTAATGAATAAGGGCTCGAGGTTGCGTTTCGACGTGACTGTGATCAAAGGACAGGGTTGAAAACCTGTCAATATTATCCAGAGCCATTAAAGGAGCAGAGCGCCTGGTCAGAATGGTTTGTGGGAGCGGCAAAGAGAAATCATGAAGGAAATCAAAGAGTTAAAGCGTCAAATTGGAGATTTCAAAGACTCAATCTAGTTTTTCAGAGGCGAAGTACTAGTTTCAAAACCTCGAGGATCAATCAAAAGGTCCTATGCACAGTAAAAGGTAATATCAGGGTTCATTCATCAGCAAAGTGTTTTTCTTGATCAAGTACAGGGCTCCCATACAGCTTTTATTATGCACAACACCCCTGAGGGAATTCCCACCAGACAACAGTTCAAAACAGCCAGAGCATTTATATGGCAGACCCCTCAGCAGATTATTCTATTTTTGTTCAAAACACCAAGGGTACGACAGCCGAAATCTATCAAGATCATATCCGGAGAAGATCACCTTCCACAAGGGAAGTGACAGAGATGAAATACACAACAATCAAACAGAATGGGTTTCGACCCTGAATTCATTTTGTGTTTAATGTTACATTTAGTGTTCACCTACCACCTTAGTCGACCTTCTGTTCATCATCTGCTATAAATCACAGAAGGAAATTATTGTAAAGTTGTTGATGAGATATCAGTAGATTGCAAGCATTTTCCTCTTGAGACAAGTTCTCTGTGTAATATTGTGAGATAGGCTGAGATTTTATGTATTCAGACTGAATGTTCAAGCTATGGGAAATGATGTACCTGATTGGTGTTGTTTTTAATATGACAAGCACATTTCTTTGGATCCTGATCTAATGCAGCTGGTGATGTTTTCCTTTCTCTGTATTTGTGATTGACTTGCTTTAATTTCATTATGTTTCTTCAGGCTCGCATCAGAAGTTTGGCATAATATTTACCCTTGGTAGGTACCTTATGTTGCTGCTCTCCCAGCCTTTATGTTTTCTGCTTATATGTGTATCTGAATATTGATTTCAATTGATTTAACCAGTGTAGTGGATGTCATTGCCTACTCTCTGATGTATGAGTTAATGAAATCTATGTCTAGATGTTCTTGTTAGGATTTAGTTAGATGAGTTGAGAACACTGGGAGGTCTAGAACCTTTTCTCTGCCTCACTAGGATCTTTCCATCTCATTAATCCTTCCTAAGATCCCTTGTCTTGCCTCATAGTTTTGTCCAGACTTGCAGGTTATTATTACTCATGAGATCCTCAAATGAGAATGGTTGGTTCCTTCTTCACTTTGATTGTAAATATTTCCATTCCATCAACCATGTTTGAAGATCCAAATGCTCTAGATGACTAGCCCAACTGAAAGCTTGCACATTGAACACAAGTAAACCCTTTCCTGACTCCATTGCCCAATGGCCTTGATGTTCCCTGAGTTATCTATCTTTGCCTAGTTTCCTCTTTGCTCATCCTTGTCTTATATTGGACCTTTCTTTCCTGATTGCCAACAACCAAACACAAACAATCAAACAAACAAAACCTGTGCCTATAACTAGCCCTAAAAACATGGACCTAGGAGGGCTAGATCTAAGGTCCCGAAAGTGGTTCTATGTTGTCTCATCTTTTGGTCTTGTCAGCACGGCCATTAGAACCCCAACATAGAGGATCAGGGGAGACATGGTAGGTTTGATAGAATTGGCCAATGATGGGGAGACAAAGAGAGAACCCAAATCAAACATTTTAAAGTTCATCCAATAAGGTTACGAGGCTTCCTATTTCGTCCTCTGCTCTTTGAGATTTGGAGATGTAGCTCTATAAAAATTTCATCATGGATGCAAATTACATTGATACCTAATCAAAAGTGAATTTGAAGGTGACATATGCTCTCTTACAAATCCACAACCTCATAGGATAGTGTTAGGGACTCCCTTCCACCAATGAAGGCTGTTGTGAATGCTTGACGAAACATAGAGACCACCATAACCAACTTAAAGAAAAGCATGCGAGAGATGGAGTGGACTAAAATACATAAGAAGAGGAGAGTCATGCAAAAAATCCCCCAAAACATAGCCATATAAATCCCTATGACTTCGCATTAACCATGGTAGACATAGCCATGTCCTCCACAACTAGAATGTGAACAATCCACTATTATTCATGAATGCATTAGTTAACCAACTTAAATGCAATAACAGCAACATTGGCTCCAAGATAACTTGATATGACACCCAAAGTTTCAAGAGTGATGTCTTTGAAAATTTATAAAGTGTCCTTGACATGTTCAAAATGAATTTTGATGAACCATATTTTTTTCCCTCAAATTTCCAACCTTGGTGAATATCACCTAACAATCCATCTACCATCAAAAGACATCAATGAACAAATAGTTTTAGGTAAAATGATAGTGATACCCTTCTCCAAAGACTACATGTAGAGACTAAGACTCTCAAGAGGCATAAGAAGGGAAGACATCATGTGAAAATCCTTGGAAATAGAGCCATAAGCTATCCCCATAATTTCACATTAACATTGACATACAACCTTTGCATTAAGGTACATGTAATTAACCACCATCTTTTTCTTCATTGAATTCAATATAAACATAATACCTCTTTGTCTGGGATAATGAATATGACATTAGCTTTAAGTGATATATAAATGATTTATCATATGGATATTGGCATGGGATTGGTTGGAAATGGAAATTGTGAATTTATTCTCAATGTTTAAAATGGGCCTTGCACAACTTGGAGAGAAACAAGAAGAATTTTCTAATGAATTATTGGATCTAAATACATGAAGTGGGTGTACCTTTAAAGAGAATCTAGCCTTACATTGAGCTTCTTTGAAATATCACTTGGAGTTTTGGATCTAGTGGGAGGAGCCTGGATTGTAAGTTCATATAATATTTTATAATTCCCAATTATAATTAAATTATAAAGGTGTTGGATTTATCTAAGTTAATACCTTTGTGGATTAAGGCATACGTCTCCATTTGAGAGTTTGTTGGTGGTTCTATCAAAATTCCATATTCAATGAGAATTCAAGTGTTTATATGGGGAAAATGAACACCCCACCCCTCCCCGCACCTACCACTCCTATTCAAATTATATTATTAAAAGTATCCCAAATATACAAAACTTGATTATATAAATGTATTTTTCATGAAAAAATTGCTATTTTATTGATGAAAACACAATTGCATTTTCAAATGTGCCTTCTAGAATTCATTACATTTTAAAAAGCATGAGTGTACCAGGTACCACTTCATCATTGTCTTAGAGAAAATATAGTCTAACCTTCCACTATTAGACCCCAAAAAGTGATATCATCGTATAAATTTCTACAAATTGAACCTTGTAATTACTCTCCCAAAAAATATTGTTTGAAAAAAACTACATTCTTTCATCCTTTACATCCTTTCATATATTCAAAACATTGCATGACATTAATGAAAACTTCTTATTAAAAAATTGAAACGATATAGTAAGCTAATACCCCCCTTACTCATAGTAGTATTAATTATATAACATAAATTCATAGAGAGGGTCATGAGTTATATGTAACTAGAGCATCATCCTACCATTCCCATATTTTTATAAGTTCTAGGAGTTGCCATAAGCAAGACTTCCCTTAAATAATAAATCTATAATCATGTACGTATATGTATGCATGTAGAAAGGTAACTTTATGAAAAATTTATTTTATGTTTAATACATTCGATAGTTTAGAGTACTAATATAGTTTTCTATTAAATGCCCCTTCATCATGATTAATCACCACCTATGAATCACCCATAATTAGTATTTTTTGGACTCCTTTCTCAATAGCCAATTATATAATCAATTTTCATTCCATAATATTAGCTTGTTATTTATGAACCCACCCGATCTCACTTGGATTTTTAATAGTAGGAGTAAAATATAAGTCATACCACAGATTGTTGACTATAAAACATTAAACCACTAAATATAAGTAGTAAAGTACCCTATCTCTTAATGCATCGGCTATCTACCTAGGTAAAATTAAAATTATCATTGCATCCTACACCCAAAAGGATCATTTACTAATATCACCTTATTTATAGCTACTATATTCCAAACTAACCACCTCCCAATCATCGAAAATCCAAAATATCAACCTCCCCAAATGAAAAAAAAAACATAAAAAAAAAATTCTAGATAAAATATGAGGATATTAGTTATACAAGGTGTAAACAAATACTAAATTAAATAAAATATCACAAATACAACCCTTTAATATTTTAAAGTACTTGTTCAATATTTATTTCTATGTGCCATCATCATCATCATACATCTTAGCACTAGTCTATGATATTACAAATTTATGGATACTAAATTTTTTAAGTTGATATATTGAAACATTTGGAATGTAAGTGCATTGTTCTATAAAGAAGTATTAAATATTGATATAAGTGAAGTTTTGAATGGTAATTTCATAGTATATCTGAGGCAAGATTACATAAGTAATTTTGGATTATAGAAATAGTGTTTTTGATGTAGGATTTCTAAACAAACAAAAAGTTATTTGAAGGAAAGAAATCTCTTTGAAAATCAATTAATAAAAACCCTAAAAGGTGGTGGCTAATAAAGAAGATACCTTTAGAACTAACTCCATTAAAACATGTAGAATGATTGTAAGCTACAACATTGGCTAAAAGGTGCCTAACCCTTTCTTTGAAAGTTGTGATGTATGTAGGTTTGTATCCCTTTATAGAAGTAGTTGTTAATTGGAAAACCCTCTATGGAATGAAGAGGAATTAATGATTCAGATTTGTGGACATAAAAAGAGAATTAGTGGATCTCATCCTAATTTATAAGATACAAAACATTCAAAGTTAACAAAGTCTATATAAACTACAAGCCAAATGATATATATATATATATATATTCTCCTTGGACCATTTTACTTCTATAGATTTATTTCAAACATGAATTATATATATAACAAACAATATAACTGATTTGTACATATTCATAATTGTTTTGGTAACTAAATTATTATTTACAGCATTTTCTAATATTGATGTAAATACCATGTGCAATCAATTAATATTTAAAACATCTTGATGTTTTAAATAAGTGAATCATAAAACTCACAATTGTCCTATTAATTATTACTTAACATGAAGATTAAAATAATTATTACTTAACATGAATATTAAAATAATTATTACTTAACATGAAGATTAAAATCCATTGAAGATATTTCCCAAGCATGGGGTGATCTCGGACAATCCACCGTGCAAAATAAGAGTGTGCCATCATAATGAGAAGAGACGCCCGGATGCGTATAACACGGATCGAATGTACGTGACCCTGCCTCATTTTTTTCAGTCTGCTTTATACATTCTTCTCTTTATCAATGATGATACTACGACCTCTGCGTCTTGTCATTTCTATCGCCAGCAGCCTATCCATCTCCATGAAAATGCGTCGCATTAGCTGCTGTGCATGTCTTCTCATCATTCCCCTCCCTTCGATTTCTAATCATCCTACCACACAGCCAGCCTATGTATAACCAACCTTCAAGTTCAATCTTGCATTCCCCTATGAGTTTCTCCCAATCGCCTTCCCTCCCCACAGCTTCCCAAGGTTAGCCAACACGATACAATGCCTCCATCCCTGCTGACGATTTGCTCTCCACTCTCGTTTAGCCCAAATCGAGCGTAATACGCAAGCATCCTTTTGTTCAACAAAACTCCATCATCATGCCTCCCTCGCGGCCTCTTGTCCCTCCTACTCACGGGAGGTGATCTTGTGTTGGTCCTCTCCTAACGGACCTCAACAAGCTTAGAGCGGCTACCGCCATGTGAAATGCAACCATAATTTATGAGAATAATACCACTCGGGAAGCTAAGGACCACATCCTTAAGCTAGAAGATGGAGGCAATTTCTTCCGGCGGGTCTCCACGGAAGGAGTGAGCGTATCCATCAATTAGATCCTCGGATCCGGATGTTGGCCAAGGAAAAGAGAAAACATACACAACGAACCCATTGAGAGCTCCCCGCGGCGAGACTAAGACCATGTTGGCTGGCTTTGCGGGAGCGACGAATAGTAACAATGTGGTGGAAAATAAAATGGACGCCCTCATGGAAATTTCACGATCTATGTGGGTGAGTCCATCACCAATTTTTTGACAGAATTCTCCCCATTACACTATGCTCAAACGCGGAACAACAAAATCGACGCTAGGATACCATAAATCAAAGAGAGCATCGAACCCTCGATACCCCGAAATCCTAGAATTTCATTCATGAAGACAACACACTAGAGTGCCCCATCGGCCTTGATGATTACTGAGGAAGATGCGGCAAGGCATGCTTTCAGTCCTATGAATTTTCCGGAGTTCCTTTTTCCCATCACAGTTTTCTTATGTTCTATTCGAATCTGATAATGTTAAGTTTCTCGGCATGTTCGACCCTTCTCTACATGCGAGCCCGGGATGGCATTTTTTGTTCAGGATATGCTCCCCACTCTTTTGTAAATATGTCACCCTCTCGGAAGGAATTCCCAGCGTAATTAAGCGCCTCATGAGTATGCTCTTCTTCATCAATTCACTATTCAGTCTTTGAAGCCACACTCACATTTACTATCTATGTAATATTATTTTCCCGGATGTTAATAGAAATTTTAATTTACAAAAAAAAAAGTCCATTGAAAATTCAATTCTACTTATTTCACATAGTTGATGTGATTATACAAAAATAGCCAATATGATATTTTCAATAAATGCACAATTCTACTTATTCCCATTATACAAGATACCAATAATATGATGCGATTATTCCAATTGATGTGATTATTCTACTTATTCCCACAATTCTACTTATTCCCATTATACAAAGATACCAATAATATTCTAATGAAAGTAAATTCCAACGCTACTATATGTTGGACCTTGTCAATAGACTATAGTTACATGGAGAGATACATCCCATTATACATGGTAATATGATAGTATGCACCTTGTAAAACAAAATTAACCATGACTTGCATACAAACTTAACTTGAAAGAGAGGTCTTTAAACTAACTATAAACAATGTTAACGCTCGAAAGTCCTGGAATGGGGCATGGTGAGTCCCGATCCACACAGATAGGCCAGCATTAGGAGATCTGAAACGCCCCAAATAAAAAATTCTAAATTTCCTCCAATAAGGTTATGAGGTTTCCTATTTCATCCTCTTTCTCTTTGAATTAGGAGATGTAGCTTCTATCAAAATTTCCATCATGGATGAAAATTGCATTGATAACTTCTCAAAGTGAATTTGAAGGTGACATGCTCTCTTAAAGACACACGCCCTAGAAAGGGGTCGTGCCTAGGGAGATACAGCTCTCAATGATAATGCATTGTAGAATGCTCCATGAAACATAGATACCACCATAACTGGTCAAAACAACATGCGAGATATGGAGTGGACTAAAATATATAAGAAGAGGAGGGTCATGCAAAAATCCCCAAAACATAGCTATATAAAATCCCCCTACCAATTTTCATTAACCATGGAAAACATATCCAGCATATCCTCCACACTAGGAAGATTAAACAATCACTATTATTCATGATTGAATTAGTTAATAAGCTGTTTAATACCTTGTGGCATCCAAGATAATGATGTGACACCCAAAGTTTCCACAGTGATGTGCGAACCAATTTATAAAAATTGTCTCCTTGATATTTTCAAAATGAATTTGGACGAACCATATGTTTCCTTCAATCTACAACCTTGAATATAACCTAAAAATACATGCTAATCTAAAACCTTTATGAATGCGTATTGTTAAGGTAAAATGATAGTGATAACCTTTATAAAGATACATGTAGAGATTAAGACTCCCAAGATCCATAATAGGGAAGGCATCATGTGATAAATCCCTTGGAAATAAATCCATAAAATTTATCCCATAATTTCACATTAGTTGTACAACCTTTACATAAATTTTTGGTGGTTCTGTATTTCCTTCATTTAATTAATAATAAACCTATAATACCTCATGGTATCAGGGACAATGATGTGACACCCAAACTTCTAGGTGATGCATATTTATTATTGATTTTATACCCATGGTTAAATGAATGGAGTTGAAGTATATTGTATTCTCAAATGAACAAATGGCCCTTCTTGCTTAGGCAGAAAATTGTTAATAATTGATGTGTGTGAAATCCAAGTCTGCCTCAAAAATCTGTATTGTTGATTAACACAAATATACTTGAATTTTGAATACAATTAGGAGGAGACCTAGGTGTAGTTCATAGCTCTTATAATTCCTATTATAATTAACTTATAAGTGTTGGTTAGCTGGGTGATACCTGCAGTTGACATATGTCTCCATTTGGTTGTTGGTGGCTCTACCAAAACTCCATGATAATGAGAAATTCAAGTGTTATATGGGGGAAAATAAGCACCCACCCCTTAACTTACTCAAGTTGATGCTGTATTAAAAATGTCATACAGGCTTGAATTATATGTAATCATGTTTTCTTGAAAAAAATTCTTTTAATTTATTAGGTTATTATTTTAAAAACATGAGTGTATTTAACAATAACATTAATTATGATCTAAACATTGTACAGATTTCAAGTCATATATTCTATAAATTTCTCTGATGATCTTGCATTATTATTAGTATTGTTTGAAAAAACTACACTCTTCCATCCTTTACATCCCTTCATACTCTTGGCCATTACCTTTCAATGAAAACTTATTTGTATTAAAATTTGATGATATAATAAAATAATATCTACATCCTCTGCTTCATGTCATTATCTTTATAAATTCATAGAAAGGGTCCTAGGTTATATGTAACTAGAGCATCATGTTGTCATTCCAATATTTTCACACAAGTTATAGGAGCTACCATAGACAAGACTTCCTTAAATAATAAATCTATAATCATGTACATATATGTATGCATGTAGAGAAAAGGTAACTTTATGAAAAATGGATTTTATGTTTAATAAATTCGATACTTGGTTACTAAAATAGTTTTCCTAAGATATGCCCCCCTTCATCATGATTTATCACCACCTATGAATCACCCATAATTAGTATTTTGGACTCCTTTCTCAATAACCAATTATAGAACCCTGATTTTAATGCCATAATATTAGCTTTGCAATTTATTCCCCACCCAGAAGCTCACTTGGATTGAATAAATGGGAGTAAAAAATATAAAGAGATCCTACCACAAGATAGTTGACTTCTCATGATAAACCACTTAATATAAGTAGTACATCACTGTCTCTTCATCATCAATTATCTACTTAGGCAACTTAAAATTATCATTTTATCCTGCCAAGGATCATTTCCTAATCTCACCTTATTTCTACTACATATTCCAAACTAACCACCTCTGATCATTGGGAAAATCCAAAACAACAACAACCTCCCAAATAGCTAAGCTCTGAGGAAGATTTTTTTTTCAAGATAAAATATGGATATTACTTATACAAAGGTACTATAAATGTGCAAATAAATAAAATATCCATTCAACCCTTTTAATCTTGTTAAAGTACTTTTAAATATTTTATTTCTATGCACCACCATCATCATCAGTATCTTAGCACTAGTGTCTTGTTATTCCAAATATATGGATACTAAATTTTCAAGTTGATATATTGAAATATTTTGGAATGTAAGTGAATTGTTTATAATGTGTTAAATTACTCGTGAAGATAGTTCTGGATAGACCCATATGTTTGTGACCTTCATTTCTGAATAAATCCTTAACCCTCTTAAGTCTGGTCTTAACTCATTTCTCTCTGTAATATATTGTATATTATATAGTGAAAATATTGTTTCAGCAGTTTCTATACTGAAATAAAATATGTTGTATATCAATAACATGGATGATTTGACAAACTTAAGTCCCAAATATTATGAGATAACATTTCCATCTCAGACTAAGACAGACATATATATTTATATGTGGATATATGTATCCTTTATCATTATGACTAGTTCAGCCAAATTCAATCTTTGTAATCTATGTAGGTATAGTCTATATGGTTTTGTAATATAACCATGAATCCATGGTTTCCTTACTCAAGGAGGTATCTGTACAGTATTTAGTTTTATTGAAGGGTGTATTTCTTATGGAAGGATACACTTTCCTTTATTTTGATATGAGATAAATAATCTATATACATAGTAATTTTAATTTATTAATAAATATGTGTTTATATGAAAAATAGTATATATCACATATGTAATATATTATATTTTATAAAAATGTATACTTATTTATAATTATTGTAGTTATAATCTAAAACTTGAAATGAATAATTGAGGTTTATATATAAATTAATCTTATGGTTAGTATATATGAAATCTACAGAAGTATCTGAAATTGAATCTGTAATTTCTGTGGTCATGGAGTAACTCTTTCAAATCCTTACATGAGGTAACCTATCAAGTGGGAAGGGCTCTCTCAAAAAGAAGAATACATGATTTCAATGAAGTTTAAAGAGATAGCTAACCTACTGAATGGATGAATGAATGTTTCATATGATGAAAGATATGACAGTGCTATGTAGACATAAATTAGTATAGCTGATGCTGAAATAAACTTATCTCATGGAAACTAAGGCAATTGTATTCTTATTAAACCATACATGAAGGAAAAAAACAATAGAACTATATGCATACGGGAAGTTGGAGCATGTCACCATGAATTCAGTGATTATACATGAAAACTACTAATTCTTGACAAAACAATAGCCTAGGTGTAAACGGGAAGTTGGAGCATGTGATCATGAATTCCAAGTGATTATACAACTAAAACTGCTTGGAGGAAAGTAAAAGGACTAATAAACAAACTTACATAAGAATACATAAAAGAATCTCGAGTCAAAATAAGCATGTTGCAACTATATATTTCTGATGTCAAACTATTAATGAGTGGTAGTGTCAAGTAAACATCTCCCAACCCATTCAAACTCTTTCCTCTCCTATTTATAGAGTTAGGCACCTTTACATCATGTTTACCTAATTTGGGCTAGACCATCAAATATCTTCAAGGACACCTAATCCAACTAACCATTGATTACAAAGGAGGAAGAGAGCCAGAGATAATTTTGTTTTCAAGAATTAGAAACCTAATAGGACTCTTTCACACATTAATACCTTAACCAACTCTTAAAACTCCCATACATAAAAAATGATTCTCAGAAAAATACATACAGTATGAAGAACAATTTAATATAATATCAACTATATTTAAAGTTGTTCACTGATTCAGTTCCATTTCAACTCTTAAGTAGTCTGAAAATTGTATGATAGTTTCTCTCAACTACAATATATAAAAGTGTTTGGCATTAATAATGTACTCTGATACTCTTTGACTACATGCAATATCATTTGACATTTCCTATGTGGAAAACCTTTGAAAACTTCTTACCCATCGGACATTTCCAAAAAATTGACTTTCTTTTTAAAAGAGAGTTTTAGGTACTTAAAATAACGAGATGCAGCAAAGAATTTAGGCCACCTGTGTTGTACATCACCTGCCAGACCATTAGATAAAATTATTAAGAGATCAAAATTAATACAGACAGCAAGGTTCTATGTGATAAAATAAATGGCCCAGACAAAGACATCTTATAATTGTGTGAAGTTTTCTGTATGCAAATCTTATGCTCATCACTCTTTACCTTTGTTGTTTAAATCTATATAGACATAGAAACAATCAATATATCCATAATAAAAAACGTTTAAGAAAAATGGCCTCTAAAATTTCAGCTGGCATTTTCGGCTTCAAACCTAAACACGCTATGAAATTGTCACAAAAAAAGAGGAATTTAACGAGATTTTCCTATTTTTAATTTGAAAAATGAGTCTTAGAAAGAGCTTATATTACTATTTTCAAGTTGACCATATTTGACCTCCCAAATTTGGTCAAATTACATGACCTTCAAACACATTCTTAAATTCACTTCTTTTATTTGAAATATTGTTCCTTTTCCTTTTATTGTAATTTATTCATTCCTACCTCTGGCTTTCTCTGCTGTGATCTATTTGATATTTAATACAGTCATGTAAACAGCTGTTAATTTAACACCTTTATCAAAGTCATCTTGAAATTTAGTAGCGTTTTTGGGCTTGAGCACAGTAACTTTCAGCTCCTAAAGTGAAGAAAATTTCAAAATTATCCTTTATTCAAAATTTCAGCACAATAGGTATAAAAATTGATATAATGAAATATGATAAGACAAATTGCCTCTTTCCCTCTTCAAAATGCATCATTTTCACCAATAAGAAAGTTAATTTACTTGTCTGATGACTCGAGTTTTTTCTAAAATAGGAGTGCGGAGAGATGAGCTCATATCTCTCTATCCTTGATAGATGTTGCCAACAGAGGTTGCAATTCATTTATTTGTCAAAACCTCTTGTTACATTATCTCTGATGATTAAAATGTATTCCAAAACATACAAAGTAAACTATTTTAAAATATTAAAGACATCTATATATCTCCCAATTTAGCACCTTTGGCCGTGAAAAGAGGTATAATTCTTAGTGTATGGCAAATGTTTTATCTGTTTCTTAAAATACTCAGCGCTAATCACCTGCGTTGATTTATAAAAAACTTGAAGAAAATCTATTACATGCAAGTATTAAATTGTTTCTTATTTTTTAAACGTGCTGCTGTGTAAATATATAACATCTACTTAATGAATTCATCCCTTGCAGTTTTTTTGATACTACAGACTAAAAACCGTACTGGTATGGATAAGTTTGGCAAATGTATATTGAAAGTAAATACAAAGAAACGTTAAACAAAAATAAAAAAAAATTAAATACCTGCTTAAATGGTTGAGACCATATATCATTGTTGACGTTATTATATAGTAATAGATAAAAAAATGTTTCATTGTTGACTAATATTAATTAAAAAACTTTTAGAATTATTATTTTCTTATTGCTCAAAATAGTCTAATTCTTACCTCATTATTCCTCCCATCTTCAAATAGCTTACAATATGATCTGTAACCCTTGGCACCTAAAAACAAAAACAAAAAACAAAACAAAAAAAGTCATTGCTAAAAAATTGAAAGTACACATATTGAATTTAAAAAGCTAAGCCCGACAATCATGATCGTTGACCAATTTATATACAATGACCTACTCAACATATGCATTAAAGAACTCTGTCAAGTAGTCTATATTTAATGAAACCAAATCAAGAATTTGATCTTTGAGTTCGAACTAACATTCCTTCTCTGATCATAATCCTATCAATTGTATATAGCGAAAATCATTGAAATTCATTTCCTATAGGATATTCCAAAAATTTCGCAAAGGATATTTGAGAAGTATGCCTGAATAATTCTTGTTGATCAAAAGAAATTAATGAGTAAATATGATCCTTTGATGGTGCTCCTTGTTCATATTCTTCATTATAAGCCTTGTGACCTTTCTAAAATAAAATAAAAAATATGTTGATCATTATTTTCATTTGAGAGGAATAAATACTTGGAGTACTCTTGGACACTTTCCTGAGGCGTAGCATGTACCATGAGGAATTTCTAAAGGTAACTCTTCATATGATTCAAAAGCATACTCTTCTTATTGTCCAAAATTTTCTTTTCAAATTTTTTCTTCATTTGATGTAGGGCGATGCAGAATGACACAAAGAATAAACTTCTTTCTTTACTAGGATTATAGGGGTATTATCTTCAGTATTTCCTCTTGTTTGAAATGATTCTCTATATTCACGATGATCAAAATATTTGAAATGATGCTTTGCAACATAGCTCAAAATCGGAGGATGTAACATGATTTTCATAAAAATACTGATAGGTTTCATTTTCATCCAAGAGAGAGGCTATCCTTTCTTCTTGAGTGATGAAAGAATTGTCATGAGGGCCTCTAAAATTTCCTCATCCATGATCTCATGCAATCTTCATAAAAATTCTCCAAATATTCAATAAAACTCGCACAATGTTTACAATAGTCTTTATGGCAATGAAATTTGACATTCTTTATACATCTGTAAAGTCAACAGCAGAGTAATAAATATGAACCATTTGGCATGATTTCGTACCAAGACCCACAGATTTTCCTTCTAGAAATTGACCATAAAAATCTTCATGAGACAATCGTACGGAAATGAACCTTAAAGTTTGTGTACATACATATGGAATCTAGCAAATGAAGAGCAACATTGTCTTTATTTTCATCTTTAAATATGGGAAGATCGGTTAACTAATTGACTTTTGGCATAGGATTTGGGAAACCCGAAAGGGGATGTGAGGCAGATTCATAGGGCATGCAGGTTATTCTTAGTGGAACTCATCTTGGAACTTCATCTAGCTCTTGATCCTCAAACGTGGAGTCACCTTCAATTGATTATTTGATGTGTGGAGTCGCTAGAGAAGAAATACAACCAATAATAATGTCTAAGTGTCTGTAGCTGCTCTTAGACCTTGGGAACTAAAATTTCTCTTTCTTCATGGGAGGTACACCTTCGGTTTCCGGCAATGGAGCCAAAATGTTATCACCAGAATTGAGTCCTGTTGGGCTGCTACAATGGTCAGCCTGGAGTAACTCTTTCAAACCATTTGCAAGCTGAAATTAACCTATCAATTTGACTCTCTCAAAAGAAAGAATAAATTATTTTCAATGAAGTTTAAAGCGAGATGGCTAACTCTGAATTGGATTGAATGTGATGTTTTGTATAGGTGAAAGATGTAAATCAATAGCTACTATTGGGCATGGAATTGATATAAAAACTAAGTCACAAGTAAACTTATCTCATGGAAGTTGAGGCAATTGTATTCTTATTAAACCATAATACATGAAGGACAAAACAACAAGCTATATGCATACAAAGAGTTGGAGCATGTCCTACATGAATTCCAAAGAGTGATTATACTAACAAATACCTAGTCTTGATAAAACAAACAACACAGGTGTAAATATGAAGTTGGAGCATGTGATCATGAATTCCAAGTGATTATACAAGCTAGAATGCCCCGGAAAATAAGGAATGATCAAACAAACTTATATAAAAAATACATAAAAATATCATGCAGGAAATAAACATGTTATGCTTGTATATTTTTTACATCAAAGCATTACAATAGTGGTAGTGTGAAGTAAACATCTCCCAACCCATTCAACTCTTTCCTCTCCCTATTTATAGAGTTAGGAACCTTTACATCATGTTTACCCGGTAGGATAGACCATTAAATATCTTCAAAGGACACCCAATCCAACTAACCATTACGATTCTGAGGAGGAAAGTGACTATAGTGACATAAAGAGTAAATTCTTGGGATGCCTGTATTAATATGCTTCAACTATTAAAAACTCCCATACATAAAAAGCCTTATTGAGAAGCGGCCTTATGAAGTGGCGAAGGCACAGTTGTACCATAAAACACATCATAGGCGTAATTTATGAATTTTTCTTGATTGATTAAAGAAGATGTTATGTTGATGATGTGGCGGCCTTGATGAGTTATCTCAACTACCCTTATGACAAGTGTTTCCTTTCAGTAATCATCTACTTTGATACTCTTTGACACTTCTCGATATTATTTGAAATTTTCTATGTGGAAAAACCTTGGAAAACTTCTTACCCTTAGGACATTTCCAAAATTGAATTTTCACCCAAAGCAGATTTTTGGAGACACTTCCATAACAAGATTCTATAGCGAAATCATTTAGGCCTGCCCGTGTTGTACATTTGTTGCTTCTAACCATTAGATGGTGTTAGGTGATCAAAAACATTTAGCTACATGCCTTAGAGTTTCTTAATCAAGTCAAAGATAAGTGACTTTGAACCAAAAGACATCTTGAGAAATTCCATTACAGCTATTTTGTAGCGTATGAGATCTTGTCTTTATCCATCTCATGCCAACACTGTTGTTCTCAAACATCTTTACTATGACAAGACACCTTGCAAACAATCAATCTCCTCCGCAATACATGACAAACTCGATTCCAAGGAAAAAATGCACGTACATAAATTTTCATAGTGTTTTTACGCTTCAAGCACAGCCACGCTACAAAAAGCTGTCTAAACTAGCATTTGCGAGATTTTCTGTTTTTCGAAAAATGGAGTCTTAGTAAAAAGGCTTATATTCTTGCATTTTTTCATATTGTCATATTTGACCTCCATGAGTGATTAAACGACCTTGAGCCACACTTCCAACCCTATTCCTTCAAAATTCAACTGGCACTTAAAACGGGGAAAACGAGCAATTTCGTAGCAACTTTTAGTAGCAAATTTAATTTAACAACTCCCACCACCTCTTAGCTCTCTTTTCTTTCATGGATCTATTTGATATGTTTAAAGAGCTAATAAATTTTTTTCCCAAGCTTTAATTTCAATTTTAACCACCCTTTTATCAAAATGTCATCTGAAAGTTAAGCGTTTTAGGCACCAAACACATGCCCCTACGAAAACTCCTAAAGTGAAGAAAAATTTCAAAATTCTCCTTGTTCTTCAAAATTTCACATGTAGGTCTGAAAAGTGATATAATTAAACTATGATAAGACAAAATTGCCTCTTACCCTCTTAAAAGCATTATTTTCACCTTAAACAGGATTTAATTTGCAATCATTGATATTTCTGTTTTTTTTTTTAAATAGGGTGCAAAGATGCGCTCTATCTCTCTATCAGCTGATAGATGTTCAAAATTGAAGGACATTTTTGTAGGCGGTATGTTACGAAGAAAAACCTATTTTGGTTGTTTGAAAACCATCTCGACGATCTAAGAGACATGCATTAAAAACATGTATAAAAATGCAAAATTCTACATTAGAAAATAAAAATTTGAAATACATCTAATGGATCTCCCAATTTGTAGCACATTTGAAAAAGTGAAGAGTTTAATGTTATTTTGATATGTTCTTGAAAATAACCATCTCTCATTTACTTGGCTCACCCTTGAAGTTGACTACTTAAAGTAAAAAAACAAAAATATATGTTAACAAATTCTTAGGTGTTTTCTCGCGTTTTCTTCTTTTCTATCTATTTTAACATCTGAAAATTTAAAATTTAGCGAATATTAATTTGAAGTCTTAATACATGAATGGCATTTTAGTTATGAACTATGAGTTTTAATACAATTAATAATGAAGGAATGATCTCAAAACTTAGGATCAGCAAATGCAAAATTTATCGTATACCACCTTGAAATGGCTTAGGAGACCTTATCCATTTTGGTATTGAGCCATATATGACCTATGAAATGTTTCCACACAATTTAAATACCGGGTGATATGAGAGGGATTGCAAGTGTAACTTGTTACATAAGAAAGAACATGTCTCCTCATACAAGGATTCCGCAAGTAAGACCTTTGATCAATACTGTATTTGGATTGAGATTGCATATAATAATGCTAAGATTATTTATATAGGAAGTATGTTTTTTTGGGCATATTAATTCTACCTTTTATAGAAAAAGACATCAAGACAAAAAAATTGTTACAATGGTATAGAGATGATATTTAGAAGTTTTTAAATGAAGGCAATAGCCTCTTGCTATGAAACATTATTCTAATCTTAATTATCCATGGCTAGATGAATACATTGTTTAGGCTTATCAAAACCAAAATTTGATTCAGAATACTTGGTTGATATAATTTTTAGTTTCAAGTTAATCAAATTATATACTTTTAAAGATTTATAATTTCAAATGAAGTCCAATGAAGTCAGGAAATCCAAGCATATGACTTCTATACATGGTCTTCACAATAGCGTCATAGATATGTAATATTTAATATCCATATTTACAATCAAATAGTAAATTTTGACATCTTATATTATCATGAGCTTGATTGTTATGATCAAAGTCATAACATTTGGCAGAGAGCAAGTGAACCTATGGTTTTATCGCTAAATAGGTACCTTGTCATTTTCACTATATATAGACACACATAAATAGTACTTTCTCGAAGATATCAAATGGTGGTACTTGGATCAAATTGAGGATAAATCTCAAGAAACATTCGTTTTCAAATTTCAGATCTTGTCTCAAAATATGTGCTCTATGATTTAGGGTTCTTGGATGCTCCTAAAATTAGTTTCAAAATGGTTAGTTTGGAATTTTCACTACAACATTTTGGGAGTTTAGATGGTGAACTTAGAGAACATTTTACGAAATCACGAGTAAACAAGCTTGGTTCAAATTTTAGATCTATTTTAGCTACAATTTCATAGATATGCTCTAAAGTTAGGATGCGTAAATGCTCTTTGAAATAAGTTTGAACAAGTTAGTTTGAAAGTTTTGATATAAATACATATTCCAATAAGAATAAAATGAATTCTCCCCCTTGCGGGGAAATACTTTCCCTAGATGCACCAAAAAAATAATTATCCCCTTACTGATACTCCTCATATCTAAAACTCTCCCCATCGATATCAATGACAAAGGTTACCCCACACCCCCACAAGACTTGTGATTCTTCAATTTCTATCCAAAGGAAAGCCTTAGTCGATCATTAGTTATACAACATGATAGCTTGGTCTATTTGATCGATCAATTAGACAATAAAACACCATTATTTGCTCCGTACAATAGTCTCTATTATGCCAAAATCTCCTATCAATCGACATGACAGCAGTCATAACAATATGCTTTTCAAGTCGACGCACAAATCCCCGAGACAACACATTTGAAAATTACGTTAATAACTTCAGTCAAATCAATAGCTTCAATAACACTCACATTCTTTGAAAGTAATGGGGTAGTAATTTTAGTAGCTCCCCCCGAGAACTAATGAAATAATCAAACCATAGTTGATGAAACACCCAATCGAAACCCAATCAACTAGTATCTTTAGTCGATGCTCATTCAACCATTATCCAATTCCTTATTGTAAGCAAAGTATGTTGAGAAAAATGTTGTCGTTAATTTCAAAAGTATTCATTGTTGTAAGGAGTGTCAAGATTAGGGAGAGGCTTGTTTGAAATTAATTGGGCGGAAGATAATTTCCCTTGATGTCAAATGAATAAGTACATACAATTTCAATGGGATCTTGTTGAGATTTTGATTACACTTCCGATGTAGCTTGTTACTGGGGATTCGAAGTCATTTTTCCTAAAAATAGAAGTGTTCAAAAATAGATTCAAAAATTGGCTAGTTGGATATCCCTTTAAGATACGTTTTCCAACGGTGTATGGTACCTTAAAAAACTCTCAGGGATTGGAAGTCATGATAGTTGAAGTTTGGCGAGGTTCTAGGGAGCACATGGTTCCACACAAGTTGATAAAAGGAATGAGATGGGCTCAAAACTCTTTCCCATTATAGAATATAAAATTTGATATCGAGATGCACAACATGTGCAAAGCTTTTTTTTGTTAGAGCTTTTTGACATGTCCTTTGGTGGAAAAAAATTGCGGAAGATTTTTTCCCATTATCAAATGCATAAATTCATGTCACGACGCAAAATTTTGGTCGGGATGCTTTGGCATAGATTCAGTCTCATGGTTAACGGGGTCGTTGATGCAGCAGATCAAATTTTATGCTTCGAATTCAAAGTTCTCGGAATGGAGACAAAAAACCGACAAACATAAGATCTCGTCATTCGAATCGACACAATTCGTTTCGTGAAACCGACGTCGTATGCTCCTTTGTAATTATGTTATCTTCATTTGTAGGAAACAACTAAATTTTTTTTTTGTTGTACAAGGTTGCACAGTCAACATTTTTGTCTTATTGTTGCTGGATATGAGATGATTAGAACCACAACATTGTTGATTCCAAATTAACATCACCATAGTGGTTGAAGTATGATGTAATTTTATTTGTTTTGAGTTGGACCAATCGGGGAGTGCCATGTGGGCCAAGTTAGAGGCTGAGAAATGTGGCCTCTGGTGGCCAACTAAAATTTTTGATGGCCAAGCACACCCACGGGAGTCAAACGGGGGATCGGTCAACAACAATGCAGGTACCTTACCATTCTACTATTACATTAATTCTTAACCCATATGGGTCGAATACTTCAATTAAATATTGATAGTGTGTTGTTTAGGGGGCGAAGTCGGGGCTAGCCACAACCTTGGTTACCTTACCCATGAGAAATAAGGGTGGGACCGAGTGCAGGCTTAGCCCTAGGCGCATATATGGTCAAAATATCGGGTCCATAGGAGATATTGGAAAAATTAATGAAGCCAAAAAAATGCATCGGCTGATTAGCCAAAATCTCACTCCATTAGCAATTTTGGGGTGGATTTGAATGATTTACGGACATGTCGAAATTGTAGGACGAATAAGCCCCGAAAACTTGGGAGATCATAACTTGGGTTATGTTCATGCCACACAGACGAAAGGCTGGCAGAGTTTTGAAGGAGTTATGATCATTAAAATATCCAGTAAAGTATTTGACAATATAATATAGTCTTAAAGATAATTTTTTATCTAATTTAACTATTTGAAGTTAGACAGATGTAATAGGAAGGTAAAACCTTATGTATGTATTTATTGTTTACTATTATGTTGATTTTGTCTCTTGTTTACTACAAAAAAATGAACTTTTATTCATTTATGTGTTTAAGAACTTGACATAAGATGCTTAAAACCATAATCAATCACTTGCAAATTTGACATAATCCTCAAAGCACTTTAAAATTACATATCATTTTGGTATCGAGCTTAGGTTTTATTTTGTTTATTAAGGTTTAATTTCTTTACTGCAAGTATATGTGATGCTTATAATGTTGAATCTCAAGAGAAGGAAATATTGTGGTTTTCAAGTCCTCAAGTTAGGTGAGAAGGAGAGAAACTTTCCACGATCTCACCACAAATTCCACCTCAAGTTGTATTTGAAGATTCAAAAGTATGTCACATGAAGGAGAGCCTAAAGAAAATATGTGGAAGGATGAAAATCCTTTAGAAAATCATTCTTTGACATGACACAAATGGTGAAATTTCTCTATGAGAAGAGAAAGTGACAAGGTTGCAAGGTGAGAGCTCCAATCCTTCAAGGGAGATAAGTCTTCTAAAGGAGATGGAGGAGATGGAAGTGAAAAATTATAAAGGTAATTGGAATGGTGAAAAACAACCTTTTACTACCATTATCTAAACCTCCATCCTCACTACCATCTTCACCATCATCTTCTTCACAACAATCCTTCTGAACACATCCACATTCTCCAAAAGGTCACTTAGTAAAACTCAATTTCTAAAGCTTGGAATAAATTTTAGTTGCCTACGTATGATGAAGTAAATGCTAAGAAAGATTAATTGTGGGGTACGTTAGCTTGAAGTGTATTGCGGAGTTACACAAATAATCGAGACGGTGCACCAGATTCTTGCTTCACTAAGATGGGAAAGTCTCCAAATGCTTATTTGGTGGGAAGCCAAAGCTCAAAGGACATGAAAAAAACACGGTAAAAAGGTCTTAACCCTCTTGGAATGATTTACACCGTGCCTTGAGAAGACAATTTTATCCGTGCTTATACACGAAAAAAAAGCTATAATGAATTATACTTGGAAAAACTTTAAATGAGTAAAGGATGCAAAGTATACCATCATACTCAAGAATTTAGGAGAAGAGCACTAATCGGTAAGTGTAGATTTGACATCTCAAGAAAATTTGTTGAAATACATTGGAGGAGTTTGAATATTTACCCCAAGACATATTATTCTCATGTTTAGTCCTTCAAATTTAAGATGAAGTTTGTGGTGGCTGAGGCAGAAAAAATTTAGATGAGACAAGTAGAATACCTTTGAATTTGGAAAAAATTAAAGGAAAAAATGTAGGATAAAGGGTAAAAGGTAAGAAGAGTTCTTCCATCAGATGGAGAAAAAAGCTTTATCTGAGCATTGTTTTAAGTATGGCCATGATGAAGAACATTGTTAGTAACTTCATCCGGAGAGATGAGACCCAACAAACTTAAAAACAAGGAGAAGAAAACAAGCGCAACATACAACATGATTTGATTCGGTCCCGGAGATGAAACAAATATCCGTGATGGGTTTAGGTAGGTTGTTACCAAAGTGTTCTTCTATTTAAGTTGTTTAAGTGATATATAGATGAAGAAACAAATTGAGTTTTCCATATTAGAGTTGTTTCAAAACATACCAAGATTGACGCACTCTTTGATAGTGATTCACAAGAAAACCTTATTTCGAGAAGACTTAGTCAAGAAGTTGAATTTAGAGACCATTCCTCATTCAAGACCTTATCCTTTAGGTTGGATATTTAAGAATGCAAATTTACAAGTGATGATTAAATGCATGTAGATTTGCAATCCTTTGTAAACTTTCTTGATGAAGTTGAACTTGATGTAGTTCCGCTTGATATTTCGATATTGTTTTGGGTAGTCCATATCTTTATGATAGGAGAGAAATATTTCATCGCCATGAGAATAGAGGGTATAGCTTGTTGAGATGGGATTGAGTACATTGTTACAGCGCATAGTAAGAAGGTAGTTTTTCTCTTATGAATGTTGGACAAATGAAAAGAATTGTGAATGCTAGTCAAAATTATGTTTGTTAATGTTCAAGCATGAATATGTTGTGAGATGAGGCCTTTCAAGGAAATGCATCAAATAAAGAAATTCAGATTTCATTAAGGTTGTTATGGTTGTGATAAAGTTGTTTTGAGTCTAACATGTTTCCCCCTAAAATGAGTAGACAAGATGAGAGTAAAATTGCGGCGGCATGCATCATTGTTGAAGCGTGTGTAGGAACAAGATGCAGAGTGCAAAGGAGAGAGTGCAAAAGGTCAAGGGTAAGTGCTAAAGAAATTTGACAAAAGGGCATTGGTTCCACACAATTTATTCTTATGGGTTTCACAATGTGTTGTCTTTGAAATGGGATTTTGCATGGAAATGATCTTACACATTTGAGTGAAGTTAAAAGGCAAACAAAAGAAAAGGTGAGACATGTGTTGAGTGTGGAGCCTGATTATCTTGTTTACTAAAGCGCTTGTATGGACCCATACCTTAAAATGGTATGCCGTGATATCTTACCTTTGTTAGAGTTTGAGGCCATGCTTAAATATAGATAAAAATTGTATAAAAGTATAGTATTTCTAATTAATCAGGCAGTTCATTGACAAATGATACATGTTGTGAGGTATGTTCAGTCAGTTTTTCTAGAAACCCTAAATATATAAGTTATTATATTCAGCTCTACATTGTATGTGATATTCTCAGGCAGCAGAAATTCTGAAAGACAGAGGATATTGTGGATGCGATTTGTAGGTTTTGTCTTTTCATTTTGCTGGATAATAGAAGGAAGGGTAGGTGTTCGGGGTGGAGCGTAGCCCAAAGTTTAGATTGAACCACGTATATCACAATGTCTCTCTGGTTTTTATGTGTTTGTGTGCATGTATTTTCCGCATATTTTATATACATTTGCATTGCTTTGTAATATTTAATTTTCTTTATTTATTATCAGACCTGAAGGTATATTTGATTAATAAAACTTCCTTGGGAAAGAATGGTTCACTGTAGTTGAAATTAGAACAATGTGAAACGATGGTAAGTTTAGGCTCGAAATTTAACGGCCAAAAACAACAAATGGAAGATGCAAATGGAAAGTTATGCAGCTATCGGAAATATTTGTACCACCACCATTGAAGCGGAAAAACAAGAATGCAGGTAGCCATAATGACACGAATATTGGAACATTCTCGATAGAAAGGCACTGAAGACGATGCGGTTGTGTCTTGCGGCATCGGTCGCCTTCAATGATTTCGAAGGAAACAACAACGAGAGGGTTTGATGCGGACATTGGCGAAACTATATGAAAAACCCTTGGCCTCAAACAAGTATTTATTATAACGAATATTTAATATGAAGATGTCGGAAGGTGGATACGATACTATGAGACCATTTAAATGAATTTAATGCAGTTACCAATCAGTTAAAGTTACAGTAGGGGTAAACTTTGATGATGAAGTTAGAGCTATGTTATTCTTGTGCTCATTGCGGAAAGTTGGAATGGTTTAGTGATGGCCATTAGTAACTTCTGTCTACGGATCTAGTACTTTAAGTTTGATGATGTTGGTGCTATCCTTAGCGAGGAAATGCGATGGAAAAGCTCGGTGAGACATCAGTGTCTTTGAGTGCGAGTCTAGGGGAAGAAGAATGGAAAGAGGAAAGAGCTCGGGATATCATGATAAATCCAAGGAAAGGCAGATCCAAGTCCGGATCGGGGATAGTGTCTTTGGAATTGCGGAAAGAAAGGACACCTAAGAAAAGTTTGTAGATCCTCGAAGGGAAAAAGAAGGAGACACGACAGAAAACAATCATGAAGCAAATGTGACGGTGATGTGTTCTGAATTCTTTGATTCTTTCTTTCGAAAATGTTAACGATTCTTGGGTTGTAGATTGAGGCTTCATTCCATACCACACTTTGATAAATATTTTCATGACCATGTTGAGGAGATTTTGGACAAGTTCGTTTGGAGTGATGACAAACCTGTAAAATTGTTGGAATGGGTAAACTTCTTGTAAAACAACGAGAATGGAAACCAATGGCTACTAAAAGGAGGTAAGGCATGTTGAATCTGAAGAAAATCTGATTTCAACTAGGCAATTAGGCGGTGAAGAGTTGTGTGACAACTTTCACCGAGATAAAACGGAAGATTCACCAAAAGTCTTGTGGCAAAGGTAGAAAAGGTTAGTACATTCATATTTGATATTTTCTTCCGTGTCACAGCTAAAATTATATGACATTATGGCATCATAGGCTCGGACACATGAGTGAGGAATGAAGATTCTTCACTCAAGAAATTTCTTTGCTTAAGTTTGAAGAATGTTGATTTGGATTTTACGTGAGAATTGCATTTATGGAAAGCAATTGATTTCTCGAGTTGGGAAAGAAAAGAAGAGTAAAGAGTGGAGCTTATTTGCATACAAATGTATGAGGCTATCGGGCCATCATCTCTCGGTGGCTCTCGTTATTATGTTACTTTTATTGATGGTACAACCTAGAAAACATGGATTTATTGTATTCGGGAACAAATATGATGTATTTACTTTCAAGAAATGGAAAGCATTTGGGAGTGAGACGGGGAAAGAAGTTAGGCATCTCGGATGTCCGGACAATGGAAGTGAACATTGCGGCGAAAGAGTTGTCGTGCACCCGAGGAGCATGGAATTCGTAGAGAAGACATTTCCAAGAACACCACAAAACGGTGTGTCATAAAGGATGAGAACGGAGACAATCATGGAGAAGCGTGCAAGGTGCATGAGATTGCATGCAGGATTACCTTTACAATTTTAGTGATCTTTTGTAAAGATCTTGTTGTTTATCTAATAAACGAAGGGCCTTCAAGTTCTTGGATGGTGTGTTCTGGAGAAGCATGAATGGTAGAAAATCAACTACTCCTTTTAAAGCCTTTTTTGGTTGTAGACCTTGTCCATATTAATAAAGAGAAAAGCAGACTGGGCCGAGGAAAAATCAAAAGAAATATTACCTTTATTGGATATGGTGCTAATGATTTTAGTTATCGCTTATATGATTATGAAAATCACAAAATCATTAGAATCAAGATGTAATATTCAATGAGTCTTATTATGCAAGAATGGTTAGGAAAAGTAGGAAAAAAGAAAGCAAAGGAATACGTGGTTACGAGCGAGATATCGAAAAGTAAAGGTGCACATGTAATAATCTAACAGCCACGGCAAGCGGGCACCTCAGACACGAGAAATTGGTGGTGAGAGATCTGCCGGGGATAAGTAGACCCACGAACGATACTCTCCTTCATTATATTATTTATTCTTCTTGGTCAGTGAACTGAATGTGCAGAAAACTGGTGGGTAAAAACAGAAAAGTGACTGCTTGTGAAAAGTCATTCTGTCATATAGTCAGGACCAATTAAGTTGCCATGATGGACTTATTAAATAAATGATTCCAGAGCAGAAGAAGAATGGAAAAATAAATTTCAAACTGAAACATGAAAAGTTTAAAAATATATTGATTTGATGAAATATTTCTCTGTTGTTAAAGTTAATTAATCAAACTATCTTAAGTCTTGTAATGGAGAAGATTTACATCTTGAACGATTAGATTTAAAGACAACATTTCTCCATGGAGATTTGGAGGAAGAGATATACATCACTGACAACCCCGGAAAGGATATGAGTAAAAGGTAAAGAAAAATTGGTGTGCAAGTTAAAGAAAGAGCTTGTATGGCTTAAAACGAGGCTCCAAGAGCGTGGTATCTAAATTTGACAAGTTTGCAGAACATGTTTGAACAAGGTTATACTAGATGTCACTACGATCATTGTGCTTATCTAAAAGGCAAAATGATGGCAGTTATATTATATTGTTATTGTATGTAGATGACATGCTTGTTGTAGGGTCTAACATGCGGAAATAAATGTGCTCAAAATAAAATTAGCAAATTCATTTGCGATGAAGGATTCAGGAGCTGCAAAACAAATCCTTAGTATGAGGATAACTAGAGACGGGGAAGAATTGCAGATTAACCTTTGTCTCGAATGAGTACATCGAAGGTGTTGAAGATTTAAATATGCAGAATGAAAAACCGATTAGTACACCATTTTGCTAGCCATTTCAAACTTAGTAAAGGAGATGTGCTAGAAGACGAAGAAATGGACTATATGTCTAAAGTTCCATATGCATCGATATTTGGAAAGCAAATGTATGCAATGGCCTACAAGGCGTGCTGGTGAGTTGTAGCGGGCCATGAACAATCGGAAAAGAACATTGGATGGAAGTAAAATGGATTCTCGGATATTTGAGGTACCACCGAATCCAGCATTATGCTTTGTGGTTCAAACATTGCTTCTGCGAGGATATGTTGATGTAGTGTAGCGGTGGCCGGGATAGCGGGCACTTCTGAGGATATGTATTTAGTGTAGGTGGAACAAGCATTGATTGGAGTTTCAAAATCCAAAGTGTTGTGCACTTTCAACGATAAAGCGAGTAATATTCTTGCCTCTGAAGGCTAAATAAAGAAATGATTTAGTTACAAAAGTTTATGGATTAGGTAAAACATGATATGGGCACACTATCGTGTCAGCCAATTTTGTTATCTTGAAAATAACAAACATTTGTCGATTCTTGTATCTCAAGTACCATTCACTCTTGGTCAATTATTGGAAGATGGAGAGTTAATTTGAAAGATACACTAGCGGAATCCTGCCGGATATGCCTAACAAAGTTAACCAGGGGAGAAGTGAGGAACATGCCGGTTTCAATTGGTCTTCAGGATGACGATGAGAGATGAACAACCAGGTCGAAGAGGAGTCATTTTCTAGCAAATGAGGCGGCCCGGTGGGTGCTACAATCAATCTCCAAGTGGGAGATTGTTGGGTGTGGAACTGATTATCTTGTTTACTTTGTATCATAGCATTGGGCCTTGTAACTTAAAAGGGGCGGCAACGCGCCGTAGTGTCTGCTTCGTGGGGGGTCCGGGGGGCGGCGCACCGAGCCCCCACGGCGGGGGATTTTCGGGGGCAACGCCCCGGCACTAAAATAGATGTAAAATTGCCTTGTAAAAGTAGTAATTTCTATTCAGTACGGGACGTTCATTAGGCAAATGATCGACGGTAGAATTTATGTTTAGATTAGGGTTTTTTGCCTTAGAAGGCAACCCCTCGCTTCTATGAGGAGCATTGTATTCCAGGAAATATCACAGTATATATTCTGGGTAAAATAGAGAGAGAAAGAACAGAAAGGTCTTGACGGATGAATGTGGTTTGTTCTTTCCTTTTGTTGGATAATAGAAAGGAAAGGGCCAAATTTGTTGGGGTGGACGTATCCCCAAATATTTGGGGTGATAAATATATGTCTCTCTAGTTTTGTGTGTTTTTTGTATGTACCATATATATATGTATTTCTCTGTGTATTTAATTTTCTAACAACATGTCAAGCATGCGTCGTGTGTCGATAGTGATCAAGGTGAGAAGAATTTGAACTTGTTTAAGTTTCCTTTGATTGATGGCCAATGAAGGGAATGTGTTTGCTCCTTCAAGGACGAGTTTTTGTTAGGAAAATTTTGGGGAAATTATATGAATCAGGTATCTACAAAACAAGTCAAGGTCTCTAAAGTTAGAGGAAAATCGATCAATTTTCATGAAAAGCTCAAGTGACATTCAAGGAATTTCGGGGATTGAGATTGGAAGGGTGAGGAGTTGTACTGTTATCACCTAATAATTTTAACCTTAAGAAATTTGAAAGAAGGCAAATCGGGAGTAACCTCAAACCATACTTTCTGACCTTTTAGCTAGCCCTGCAAGGTCGGGAGAGGGCTCTCTCACGGAAAAATATTCAATGAAGTATAACGATAAATGGATTTAAGGCTAGGTATAATAATTGGAAATGTTTTTATAAATTTCAAGGTTGTATGGAGCGGATGGGAAGTTTAGATATGGGAATTAAAAAATAGATCTGAGTATTTCATGGGGCAAGGTAGGCGGTATTTTAACAATTAAGTTTAAATAATGATGGAATGTTTAAGAGCGGTGAGGAAGAAAAGGGCATATAGAAAATGGATCCTTTTCAAACGACGGTAAATAAGAGTGTTGAATAATTTCCCGAGAGAGATTATACAATGGATTCTACCTATCTATCTTGAAAGCATTCAACTAGAAATGTGAATGAATGAATGGTAAACATAACAATTAACGGATGAACACAAGGGAAAAAACAATGCTAAAATCCATACCACGGGATCCCACAAATCGAATCTGCATTTCATTATTAATTCCTGTCAAAAGCATTTACAAAATGGAGTGTAGAGCGTCCTCCAATGATTTCCAACTTATTCCACTTTATTCCCCTTTTTAAAATGATGAAGAATTACATTAAATATACAAAATTTGAGGGGGGGGGGGTAGATCACGAGAAAAAGGAGTTGTTTCACCCGACTTAGAAGCCGAAATCTGAACATAGGAAAAAAACCAACAACATGCCCCGAAGAAAAGGAGAAACAATACATTTGATCATAGAGAAGATTTGCCGATTACTGAGAGAACGGAAGGAGAAGGAAGACAAATTTAGAACCATTTCTCCTTTTTGTCATTCTTGTCGTGCTATAATAACCTCTTTGTGTTTATATTTAGCTCTCGGCTTTTGATCGTTTTTTTTTTTAAATTCCTTTATGCCGAGAAATGTCCTTTGAGCTTGATACTTGAAATTTTGCCACTTAATGAAGAAAAATCCCCTTTTGAGTAAAAAGAACAAAGTAAAGGATTGGTGGGCCCATGTTGTGATCACAAATCACAATCGGAAGAAGGGTGTATCACCTAGCGGAGGGAATGCGATTGGGAATTTTAATGCGATAGTGTATAGGGAAAAAGGGAAAATCGCAATCGAAAATCGGAAGGGAAGGGGTGTGACATATAGCGAGAGGAAACGTGCGATGCGATGAAAGGAAAGCATTTTTAAAACAAAATATGAAAATTTGTTGTAACACGGGGGAAAGCCCCTTTTTCTTTGAAAGAGCCGAAGACTTTAGGTGGGAATGGGAGGGAATCACAATCACAATCGAAGGGGAGCGGGTGTATTACACAATGGGATTTCGCCAATTGCGTGAGCGATATGCGGTCATCACATCGGCGAGGAGGAGGAACGGATTTATGTCTTTAAAATGAAATAATGTGATGCGATGGAGGAAGAGCCGATGCGATAAAAGACTTAGAGAAATATTTTAAATCAATTAATGGCTTTATGAAGGGAAAAACACTTTTATTTGGGCTTGAGCGGAAAGGCCTTATGGTGGGACCAAGAGGAATCGCAATCACGGAGGCAAAGTATCATGGGAAATGATAATTGTGATGGAATAACTTAAGAAATCCTTCAAAATTGATTTATCGCTTTTACAAGGGAAAAACCCTTTTTGTTTGAAAAGGGTGGAAGGGTTTTATGGTGGGACCCGAGGGGGTAAATCACAATCGCAATCGGAAATCGAAAGGGCGGGGGATGAGTTGAGGGGACCGCTATGAGATTGGGATGTGATTACATGTGGGCCGTCGGATCATTGAGAAGATCAACTGTCGGGCTATGATCGGAGACGGTCAATCGCATCGGAGTTTCTCAATCGGAAGTGGGTCAATTACGATCATGTGATTGAATGTTGCAATTGGATCGGAGGGAAAGGGTTGCAATCGAGAGGAAGGGGATTATAATGGCTTTAAAATTTTATGGAATAAAGTCTAAGGGAAAAATGAGAAAAAGGGGGGGTAAAGTTAGGCTTTGGGGATTTTCATTTCACTTAGGTATATTTTCCAATCCGGAAGTCGGTTGGGGAGTATAATATGCGTTGGAAAGCTCTTTCCGGGCTCTTTACGTGGACATACTTAGAACATGATTTTACATTGAAAATTTTGTGGAAAACACATGCGAAAGGTAAGGTGAGTAACTGTGGAGATAGCATATTTTGAAGTGAAAATTATTACATATGAAGACGTAAAATTACATAAAAGATGATAATAAAAGAAAAGTACCACATTTTCCCCTCAAAACATGGTTTTGAGTGAAAATATCAAACTCAATAGAACAATTCTTTGACCTTTTCGGATCTTGTGGCTGCGGTTATATGTAAAGCCTCATGACCTTGCGTATTTATTTGACACTTGACTCATTGTTGACTATGATGAGACCTAGAACCTAATGAGACCAAACACATGACACGATAGTATGAATTGGGAATGAAAGTGAATCGTGAGCGAAGACCATAGAGAGAATCAACAAGTTTTACATGAGGAAAAGCGATGAAAGACCACTACCACCAATGAATCCATGACCTAATGGAATGATGAAAAATTATGGAATGGGACTCCTAATATACAAATGCAAAAGAGTAAGTTTAATCATTGATGGCGATATGACCCGAATGACACTAACATTGGCTCCCGATAGGATGGTAGCTCCTTGGAGGTTCCAAGAGCAAGTAGAACAAGTAGCCTTATCCATTGGGCAATATGATCAAAATGCGAAACCGACATAATGCGGTAGGCCTGACTCAAGCGACTAAAAACTTAAACAAAACCCGGCATTAAGTTTTATAGCCTTCACCTCGGGCCCCAAACCAATGATTATTGTAACCGAAGTCTGACCAACAATGGCATGGTATATACAATGATTGTGACATAAATTTGGATACATTATATTCAACAATGGTAGTGCTTCTATGACCACCACCATTCCACTTCCAGTCCTCAGGCTTGATCTTGGCCATCCATCTCACGAGAGCAAGAAAGCATTACATCCGTGTATGCTGAAATCTTGTATGGTTCTTTCCACGAGTTGTCGAACTTACCATGCTTCCCTTTGTCCTCATTTTGTGCATCCCATCTCAACACCACATCATCCAAATGAAACTTTCTGCTTTGGTCTTACAGTCATATATTTTATTTATCTTCTCCTGCTATTTGAATAGCATTATGAGAAACTTCTTCTCTTGTACGCTAAAGGTGGATCATTTGATTGATCCTTCGGCGATTATCATCTTCTCTTCCTTTGCCAGCCTCTTGTAATAATCTCATGACCGGAGCTGTGAGTGACGTGGGAAAAACAACATCGGTAATAAACCAATTAAAACGGTGACATACTGAGAAGTTTCTTGTGTGACTCCCCAATACTGCCCATAATGCGTTGATGAGCTTTCGATGCCAATTTCTCTTATTTTTTTCTATCATTTTCTTTATTATGTTTATCAGAGATTTATTTGATGATTACGCCGGAGTCGTTGCCTTATGGGTAGTATCTTGTTGAATGGCCCAAGACAATATTGTATTTGCGAATTCCACCATCTTCTTAGATCTAAACGTTGTTGCGTTATACGTATGATTTTGTGAGGGAAACCAAAATGAGACAAGATATTTGATTCTAAAATTGAATGATTACCATATCAATGCTTTGCCTTGCTAGAATGGCCTCGGTCATTGGTGAAGTAATGCATGCCTTGTCAAGATCCATTGATGTTGCCCGATGATGCGGGGATGGATTTCCCCTATGAAATCAAGTCCCCTTTCTTGAAAGCGAGCGTTTACTAAAACTCGTTTCAAAGGAAGAGGAAGTAGTTTCCTTTTCCCTTGAAAAACTTGACACTCATGGCAGTTCATCAATGTTTTGTCTGATTTGAAAATAAGGTGGGCCAATAATATCCTACTCTCGATAATTTGTTAGGTTGTAGTTTTCCAAAATAGATGGCCACCACAATCACCTTTGTGGAAGTCATGCATCACTTTCTTGAGCCTCATCTTCAACCAAAAAATTAAGCGAATACCTCCTGGATCTTTCCAATAAAACCTTGTTTAAAATATAGGGTAGCAAACTTAATTTTTAGTGATCTACCTTTGCTTCTAGACATCCGGGAGGTGGTGAAAGATGCTAAAGAACATAGACTATGTCTGAATACCATGGGGATTGTAGTAAAATGTCTAAAAAAGCTTGGAACAATCAAACCTTCATCCTCATCCTCGGCTTTATTCTTTGTTATGAGATTTATATCCGGGGCACGTAGGTTTGATTGGGCCATTAGCTTTTCCAAGCCTTGTCCTTTGATCAACTTTGTGGGTTTGATCTCCAAATCATATTCCAAAATTCTTGGTATCCACTTACCTCTCCTTCCTTGGGATCGGTTTGCATCAGCACATCTTTCAACTGTTGCATTAGGAACATATGCTATAGTATGTGAATGTAGAATGTATACTCTAAAATCCTTCAATGCTTTTATAAGGGCCAATGCTTGTTTTCTCAATGATATTATACCACAAAGAAGCATCTCGAATGGTCCTACTAAAAAATGCAATGGAGTTGTATACGATCTCTCTTTTGCATCAATACCGCAGCCATAGTATGCTCCGTGCAAATGAAAATATAATGAATTCTTCGGTGTAATCGGGACTAATCAAGACTAGGGCATTGAATAGAGAAAACTTTACCAAATTAAATGACTTGATAGCCTCCTCACTCCATTTGATAGTGCTATCCTTCTTTAACATGTTAGTCATTTATCTTAAATGTTCGACCAAGTTGGGTATAAATATGCGCAAGAATTTCATCTTACCATTAAATGCTGAATCTCCTTTTTGTTACGTGGGAAGTCTATATGTTGAATTTACCTCCACTCTTGAAGGATCAATGTGGATACCACATATTTAGAGATGATATGCCCCAACAACTTGCCTTCATCCATGGAAAACGAGAATTTTCTTCGGATTGAAATATCCAAAACTTCTTGCATCGGCCAAAAATACAATCCTCAAGTGGTGCAAATGTTCATCATCGGAACCAAAAAACAACGTCGGATCATCCAAATAAACAACAAGAAAACATCTTTTTCATTGGAAAAATCAATATCCATTGCTCGTTGTAAAGTGGCTCCGGCGTTCTTCGGCCCAAATTGCATTTTGGCATACTAGAAAGTTCCCCGAGTGTTGTGAAAGCGATTTTGTATTGGTCTTTTTCATGCACCAGATGCTTCATAACTGAAGTAGCATCAGTGATGACATCCTTGATGATCCAACTACTCTTTACAAAATGTGGTCCATCTTGGAAGTGGATAGTTATCCTTTAAATATGCTTTATTCAAGTTAAAATCTATGCACAACCTTATCTCTCTGATATTTTTATGTATCGGGACCAAATTTGGAAATCAGTCAAGAAATATAATTGGGACAATGATACCCGACTTTATACACTCTATTTACCTCTTTTTCAATGGATAGCGGCGAGCTTTGGGTTGATCCTTCTCGGCTTAGTCTAAATGGCTTCGTCGACGATGGGAATAGTATCTTGAATTATATTTATTTCATACACCTTCAAATGTTTGAATAATTCCACGCAAACACATCGGAAAATTCAAAAATTAATTTAACATACTTTTTCTTTACCTCGGGGGACAATTATTTTAATCACTTCACAAGCTTAGGCTTGTCAAATTTATTCGAAGATTAACATCTTCAACTCCTTTATTAGTAGGCACCAAGCTTGGTTTCTTTGCAACATCATCACGATCAAAGCTCCTCTAAAGATATGAGACCTCTAGGAATTACATTATCTTTCAGGATTTTGCAACATGTCCATCTAATTTGCTTTGATTTCTTGATCATCGACCTCATAATCACCTTCTATATAGAATTATCCTTGAATTTTCCTTCACTCTGAAAAAAGCACTTGTTAGTTTTATTGTCATCCCAAAACACTTTCCAATATCTTAGATTATCCGAACGTGAGGCCGATGTTTGACATAAATTTCAAATTTGTTGCTAAAATTCATTGGAATCTTTAAATTGCTTGCGGTAGTGGCAAGAGAATCTACAATAAGATTACGCATTCGAGTCTCTTCTTGTCAGGTACTAAATATCCTCAAGATGTTTAGGACTTCATTTTAAATAGGCCCTCGATCGCGAGATGCTTTTTCTTGGTACTCTCCTTTTACTTGTTGATTATCATCTCGGAATCTCTATGAATAGAAATCCTCTTTGCATTTAGCTTCTTCAAAATTTTCAATCTAACAATCAAAGCTTCCTTTCTGCTTCATTGTTAGAGCGGTCAAAAACTTGTAAGCACATACTCTAACATTACTAGGAACCTCACCTAGGGATGGAAAACGGGGCCTGAATCCATATTCCTATACCGGCAACTGTCTTTACCAACGGCTCCATCAAAGTCCATGCTCCAGACCTTCTTCTTCTTCTTCTTCTAGATGCTGAAATTTTGTTTCTTTCTCCACCTTATCTTGACCGATTTCTACATCTTTACGCTGTACTTGTCGTTTTCTTGGTAGAGGGGAAGCTCAAAATTCCCCTTACTTTATCCTTCTCTGTCTAAGGACTTCCCTAAAATTTTCGAAATTTTAGGTATCTCACATTACTTCTACCAACTAAACATTCTCGTCATTGGAACCACCATCTGAATATAATAAAAATGACTCAGTCTGTGTGGGCTTGCATTAATGGGATGATTAGCGCTTCTCTTGCGGGTGATCATGTATTTCATTTTCTTCTCCACGTATAGTTTCCTCAAGCCCGACGAACACGGGAATGGTGGCATAAGAGAAATCAAGTTGAATGGTCCCTTTCAATTTTCACCCCATGACCTAGAAAAAAGCATTCCAAATCATGGTGGAACATCGGCAGCAACTACATCCATCGAAAACATTTTGGGCAGGATTTGGTCTAAAGATACTACCAAGTCTTTGATAAGACCAATACAATAGGACCCTACTAGAGTCGAAGGAATAAAAATCATGGTATTTGCGGGTAATATCAAGACCCAACTTCTCCATAATGGCTTTAGGCATCAAGTTATGCGAGGCTCTGGAATTCAACATGGCATTATGTAAAATGAACTCATGCGATCTAAGACTCGGGTAGAAGGGAGAGACTTCACTCTCTTACGTGACCTTCTATGGGTGGGCAAAAAATGAGTTCGGGATAATCATCTTCAACATTTACCATATACGATACGAGTCAATTTGAAAAATTCTAGACACTTGATGTTTATAAGTGCTATTTTTCACCAACTTGAGTACGAGGCATAGACACCTTTAGCTTAGAATTTCATTATTTAAATTAAAATATGGGACTTTTTCTACCTCTTCTTGGAGGATATTTCTTCTCTACTTGCTCCTTTCTTTGCGCTATACTAGTTCTTTTCATTTGCAATGTTAATTGCGAGGATGCTTTCTTCAGGAGAAGGATCAACGGGCTCTTTCCCTTTTCTTTGGTACTTGAGGAGTCATTTTTTCGATTGCGGCTCTTTTTCTCTTGAATAGGATTGATCGGCACATCTCTATTAATTAAAGAATATTGTTTATGTTGCAGGTTTGAAAAAGCGTTCATGTATCCTCTTTGATAATCATTGGACTCTTATTCTAACACTACATCATTGACCAATATGAAATATTCATCCTTTCGAATGTACGGTCGTTGTATATTCCTCATCTTCTATGAGAAATATGGGTGCACCATTAGCGATTGAAAAAATGGTTGGCTTCAACGGCGGTTTGGATCATCATCATCATCTGTCTTCGTTCCTTGAACATAATTTTCTTTGTAATGGATTTTGATCTATTGTTGTGGCATAGCTTGGTCATGCGTTATGTTCTCTCTACTTAATTCGGAATTGTAGGCTGTTGTTGTCCTTTAAAATTTGGATTCTTGATTTGTGCTTGAGTTCTATCTGAAATATTCAAGTGATCAACCATTTTCTCCTTTATCCTGGATCAAAGTGTCCATCTTGTCTGAAGGGGACGCCTCTTATTTCATAGTCACTCTCTTTTCATATTTTTTGCACTCTCTTCGTCGGCAAATTTGCTTCAACGCTCACGAACATCTTACGCATGTCTTGATGTGGTAGGATCTCTTTTCTCGTATCGATCGCCATATCAGCGTCGAAACCATCTGAAACCCAGGCAAAGTTAACCCCCATGGAGAGCTTTAGATTAGCCGAGAATAGCATTATATACGGCATTAAATCTCACACAATAATCCTGTATAGTTTCACCCACAATTTCTTTAATATTTTCATATTCGGACAAAATTTGGATTGGGTTCTTCTTTACTTCCCATAGGTCTAAGAATTGCCTATGTAACTCTTGCAAAGTGTGGATAGAGCCTAGTTTGGTAAGGCTCTAAACCATTTTCTAACTTCACCTCAAAAACTTGGACAAAAAATCTTTAAGTTTACATTCTCTACTTCTACCTCACAGAAGATCAAAAAAGTCATTCATTTTACAACATGTTGCGCTGAAATTTTGTGGTGCTACGAGTGGCATCAAAGATAGGTATTTTACTTTGGTAATCAATGAGGCATATTATTCATATTCTGAGGTAAAACCAAGGGTGTATACAGGAAACCATGACTCGAGGTGGATTTACAACAATGTTTGTGATACTAGGATTCAAGGGAGGTGATGATGGAGGAGTCGAAAGGCCCGAGAATTGACTTACGGGAAACTGATGGGAATGTTGATGATTTAAGAGGAGGAACTATTGTTTCGATAAATTTGAAGGCTCGGGGATATTGGTTACGGTGGCAGATGTTTGAGGGAATTCAGAATATAGTCATCAATTGATGTGCTTGCCCTTTGAACTTCGATATCTATAAGAAATTCTGGATCTAAAGTTTTGTCATCAAGTGCATTTTTAGTTACTTCGAACAAAGAAAGCTCAAAACACTCATCAAAAGTGTATACAAGCAACCACTCAACTGGGCAGTGTGGGATTTGAAAATAGGTCTAGGACAGTAGAACCTTCTTGTCTTGATTATTCTTGGAATGAGATTGGTATTTTCAAACATAGGGGGAGGATTTGGATCGAGTTAGCCCTTGTGTATCTCCTCAAAGCAGTGTGGTCAAATTTATATTTTAAAATATTTTATTTTAGCCTATCAAACTACGGAACCTCATGTCAGAGAGTCCAGAACTTATATGGAAATATTGCGGTGATGTTCTTTATACTAAATATTTCCACCCAGTATGGTATGAAATGTTATACCTAATTTGAACCTTAGGCTAGAAGAAGGCAAAGCGAGGTAACCTCAAACTACAATCAGCCTTGTAGCTAGCCCTACAAGGTCGGGATAGGAGCTCTCTCGGGAAAAATATTCAATGAAGTATAATAAAGGCGATTTTAGGCTAGGTATAATAATTGGAAATGTTTTATAAATTTCGGGTTGTATGGAGCGAGATGGGGCAATTTGAATGCGGGAATTAAAATAGAGATACGAGTATTTCATGGGGCAAGGTAGGAAAGGATTTTAATAATTCAGTTTAAATAATGTACAAGATGTTTAAGGCGGTGAGGAATTTGAAAAGGGCATAAGAAAATGGATCCTTTTCAAACAATAGAAAACATAAAGTGTTGAATAATTTCCCAAGGTAGAGCTTATACAATGGGTTCTAACTATCTATCTTGAGAAAGCATTCAACCGAAATGTGAATGAATGAATGGTAAACATAACAATTAACAGAGATGAACACAAAGGAAAAAAGAATGCTAAAATCCATACCACGAGGATCCCCTGAAATCATAGCTACATTTCTTTATTAATTCCCTTTCAAAAGCTGACACAAATGAAGCATAGAGCGTCCTCGATGATTTCCAACTTATTCCACTTTATTCCCCTTTTAAAATGATGAAGAATTATATTAAATATACAAAATTTGAGGGGGGGGGGGGCTAGATCCACGGAAAAAGGAGCTATTTCACCGGCTCGAAGCTGAACTGAACATAGGAAAAAAGAACCAACAATATGCCCCTAAAAAGAAGGAGAAACAATACATTTGATCATTTGGAGGATTTGCGGTTACTCGAACGGAGAAGGAAGACAAATTTAGAACCATTTCTCCTTTTTGTCGTTGTTTTCGTGCTATAATGACCTCTTTTTGTGTTTATGTTGGCTCTTGGCTTTTATTTGTTTCTTCTATTTTGTTGTCCTTTATCTTGAGAAATTTCCTTTGGAAACGAAGTAAAACTGAAATTTTGCCACTTAATGAAGAAAAATCCCCTTTTGAGTAAAAAGAACAAATGAAAGGATTGGTGGGCCCACGTTACGATCGCAATCGGACGAGGGGAGGGGGTGTATTACCTAGCGGAGGGAATGCGATTGGGAATTTTGTGATGTGATAGTGTATAGGGAAAAAAGGGAAAATCGCAATCACAAATCGGAAGGAAGGTGTGACATATAGCATAGGAAACACGTGATGCGATGAAAGAAGAAAAACCTTTTAAAACAAAATATGAAATTTTTTTTTTTAACACTGGGAAAGCCCCCTTTTTCTTTGAAAAGGGCGGAAGACTTTTAGGTGGGAACGGGAGGGAATCACAATCGCAATCGGGAAGGAGCGAGTGTAATATTACACAATGGGATTTCGCCAATTGCGATGAGCGATACGCGATTAATCGCATCGGTGGGGAGGAGGGAGAGCGGATTTATGTCTTTGGGGAAATGAAATAATGCGATGCGATGGAGGAAGGACAATGCGATAAAAGACTTAGGAAATATTTTAAATCAATTTATGGCTTTACGAAGGGAAAAACACTTTTATTTGGAGTAGAGGAAAAAGGCCTTATGGTGGAATCGAGAGGGAATGAAATCGAAAATTAGAGGGGAAAGGGCAGAGGCAAAGTATCATGGGAAATGCCGATTGCGTGGAATAACTTGAGAAATCCTTCAAAATTGATTTATCGCTTTTACAAAGGGAAAACCCTTTGTTTGAAAAGGAGGCGGAAGGGTTTATGGTGGGACCCAGGGTAAATCACAATTGTAATCGAAATCGGAAGAGACGAGGGATGAGTCAAGGGACCTGCACAATTTGTGATGCAATTGCATGTGGGCCATCGGATCGTTGAGAAGATCAACGGTCGAGGATACGGTGGAGAAGTCAATCGATCGGAGTTTCTCAATCGGAAGTGGGTCAATCGGGACCATGCGATTGAATGTTGAGATTGGATCGGAGGGAAAGGGTTGCGATCGGAGGAAGGGGATTATAATAAAAAACTTTAAAATTTTATGAAATAAAGTCTAAAGGACAAATGAGAAAAAGGGAGTAAAGTTAGGCTTTGGGGATTTTTCATTTCACTTAGGCATATTTTCCAATCCAAAAGTCAATTTGGGGAGTATAATATACCGTTGGAAAGCTCTTTCCGGGCTCTTTACGATGGAAATACTTAGAACATGATTTTACCTTTAATTTTGTGGAAACTGCGAAAGGTAAGGTGGTGGCTTTGTGGAGATAGCGGCTTTTTTGAAGTGCAACTTATTACATATGAAGACGTAAAATTACATAAAAGATGATAATAAAGAAAAGTACCACATTTTCACCTCAAAACATGGTTTGAGGTGAAAATTACATCAAGATCAATAGAACAATTCTTTGACCTTTCCGAATGTTTGTGGCTTTGAGTTTATATGTCCTCCTCATGACCTTGCGATATTTATTTGACACTTAACTCATTAATTTGACTATGATGAGACTGAACCTAATGAGACCAAACCTATGACACGATAGTATGAATTGGTAATGAAGTGAATCGTGACTAAAGACCATAGAGAGGAGAATCAACAAGTTTTACATGAAAAGCGGTAAATACTACTCAATGAATCCATGACCTAATGGAATGATGAAAATTTATGGAATGGGACTCCTAACTATACAAATGCAAATTAGAGTAAGCAACGATCACGTGGCGGTGTGACCGGACGCGCTAACGAGTACCCTCATCTAATTTTTGATAGATAAATAGATTTTGGAGGTCAAAAAATCTTCTGATAAGGAGGAATGATCTAGGTGGATCAAATTTTATGCTAAAAATCAAAGTTCTCATAATACGACAAAACTAGTGTGTTTGCATAGATCTCGTCACTTTGAATCGACGGAACTCTTTCACTAATAAACGATGTCGTATGCTCACGTAATCATGTTTTTTGTTTATGGAAACGACTAAAAAATGTGTTTTTGGTTGTATAGGATTACTTGATCCAACGGTTGTACTATTGACTAGACCCTCACATGGCATGGTGTTGGGATCATTAGATCCCGATGGTTGGTATACATTAGCATCAACTGGATTGGTTAAAGTGTGGTGTAATTTGATTGGTTTTTAGTTGGAACAAATACGTAATGCCACGTGGGCCAACCCCGAGAGGCTTCCACGAGGCCTCTTGGTGGCCGGTTAAAAATTTTGTTAAGGAGTCGAGTGCACCCCACGGGAGTTGAACACGGAATTTCGGCCAACAATAAACGCCAGAGCGCCTTACCATTATACTATCACATGGGGCTTAACCCATATGGGTCAAAGACTTTATTTAAATATTAATAATGCATTGTTTGAGGGGTGGGTCGTAGCTGTGACCAGTCACTACGCCCACGAGAAATAGGGGTGAGGCAACCCGAACCCATATATGGTCAAATATTACGTGTCCATGGCAATATTATACAAATTAATGAACCCACAAAACGTGCCGGCAATTAGCCACAATGTCGCTTAGTTAGCAATTTTTGGGCGGATTTGTAGGACGGTTTACAAACGAGTCGAAATTGTAGGACGGATAGGCGATAAACTTGGGGAGATCATAAATTTTGCGGTTTTGGCCTTTTTGGGAGCAAAAAGAGGCTAGACGGGGGTTTTTTGATAGTTACGAAGCCATTGGAACTATTAGTGAAGCCATTTGAGCAACGTAATATGATTTAAACACCATTTTTTGAGCATAATAAAAGAGGCCCAACCATTGGAAGTTGGACCAAGATATGTAGCCCGAGGAGGGTGAACTCCTTCATCATTTGTGTTGGGTTTAATTTTATGGTGATTTTTCTCTTTTCTTGCAAAAACTAAAAAAAAATATTTATGTTATGTGTTTAAAAGAACTTTACATAAGAGGCTTAAAACCCTAATCAATCACTTGCAAAATTTGACATAATCCTCGAGAAATTTCACATATAGATCATCGAAGTAAATAGGAAATTTTACGGAAACAAACCTCTTAATTCATGTCACGTCACATAATTTTTTTGCTAAAGAGCTTAGCGGTGGGTGCATTAGCTTTTTGATTAACAAGAGGAATGAGAAGTAGGAAAAATATCCATTATAATGTAGATAAATGTCTTTGGATTAATGATAATCACATCGTTAGGATTAGGTCGATGTTTCGAACCATCTGGTTCATCCTTAGGACAAGGTGAAGAAAGAAACCGATCTCACCTTTCTAATATTATTTCTTGTCACTTAAAATTTAAATCTAAAATTTTAACATTAACCCCCTCCCCCCATTACTTATTATAATAACTTGAATTTAATTATAAAAATTTTGAATTATTCTTTATTATATTTTCTTAAAATATCTTTAAAAATGTTAAAATTATATATGTTTAACTAACTAGTGAAATGGCTAGTTTCTACATTAATTTGAGTAGCTAATTCGGGGAAATTTCGCATCCCTACTATTTATTCATTGAGATCGTTTTCTTTCTTAAACTTGTCTGAGGATGAACCACATTAGATGGTTTGAAGGTCAACCTAATCCTAACGATGTGATTAATGCGAAAGACATTTATCTACATTATTGATCATAAAGTCTTAGATCTAACATACCCATTATAATGTGAAATTTTGCATCTGATCGTGAAATTCTAGTAAGAAGGTTAGAAGGGTTCATGGTTGAATGTATTTAATGGTAGATGGACCTTGGGAAACAAAGCATTTCATAAAAAAGCTGGCATTCAACACAAATTTTGTACCTTAGACTATTTTTGGTTTACAAAAAGAAAATCGGTGAAAAACATAGTCTCGGGACCCCTTAGTACAAGTGACAAGTGGATGAAAAAATGCTTGATGATGCTTATGAAGACAACATGGCCCAACCATAAGATGAAATGTGGCGAGGTAACATGGAAACATATAATGACATGGCACACTATATGTGTGACATGCGGTAGGTGTTTTAGTATTTTGGGTGGCCAAATGGACCAAATCTAGGCGACATGGCACCATTTACAGATGAAAAATGGCATGTTGTAGACATAGGACAACACATGAAAATTGAAATGGATGATATGTCATGGTATATGGTGATTTTTACTTGTGGAAATGAGGTGGAAAGAAAGGCCACGAAAGGCATGATGGTTGAATGAATATTCATGATATGATTTATTATAGTCATAAATATATGACGACCCGGATCGACATCGGATGAGAACGTTCATGGAGTTAATGTAAAAACCACAACTTGATGGATCTAACTGTAGAAATTCCTTGATCCAATGGCTCATATACACACATTAGGATCTATACATGCACGGATTTTATGGATAATGAATGATGTCAACTAGTGACATGGCATATTATTGGGATTTGTGACCCGGGGTTAGTTTGTAAATTATTTTATGTGCTAATGATTTTTTTACGGAAAATGTGTTGATGACTAAGCGATTGGGCCCTTCAACGGCCCAGTGCGGAACGCCCGGGCATCTGCTGAGAGCTTAATGGAGAAAACCCCTCGATAACTAAATTATGAGTTATAATGCCTTTGGTGGTAAAGGTAAGGCTCAAGCCTTTGAGCATATAAAATACAAGCTCTAAAAACTTAGGAATATTTCTCAAACTTTGGTAGATTCGAGTGCTCTCTCCACTTAGTCCCCATGGTATTGACTCAAGGTTATATGGGTAGAAAATTATCATCCAGGGAGTTATGATACCCTCAATAACTTGACACATGGTTCCTTGTCATGGTCTCATGCTTTAAAGTGTCGAAGTTAAGGGCGCAACATGATTCTAAATTTTGAGTTCAACGCATTGAAGTAAAGAATATAATTAAATAGAACAATGCACCTAAATAGAATTAAGTAGTCTAACAAATTTCAACAGAGTAAATCTTGTTGTTGAAATAGAAAATAGAATTTGAATAGAATAGTAAACATCAATTAATTTAAAAGAAAAAAATTGAATTAAAATTGGTTACTAAACCCAAAATTAACAAATAAATTGAATATATAAGTTTCTCTAAAATATATATATAAACAAAAACAACATTATATAAAAGGCAGTCAGTATATGAGATAGGTGTATCTTGAGAGAGAAACAAATTGGCTGATTTAAGCGTCTAATAAGGCCAAGCGTCTAAGGAGGCCAAGTGAATGAGAGCTAGATGTAGGAGAAGGCAAAGCCTTTTAAGAAGGCTAAAGTGTGAAGGAAAAATGTTGAAAAGGGATGAGACGGTGGGAAGACTAAGTTGATGAAGCGAGATATGAAATGTTGTGATGGGAGCGAGACGGAAGTTGCATAGCAGACAAAAAGTCATAGGATTAGGAGTTGGATTATGAAATATCAAGAAAAATGAGAGTTGTGGAAAAAATTACTAGAATCAATATAAAAGTACGCATGTATATATAAGTTTGAAAACTTATGAAGAAAGGATCTTCATGGTTTAGTAGGTTGGTGCATGCACATTAAGGGTTGATGGTTCCTTCAAATGGGTGCTGAGAAATGACTTGGGGGTTAGTGCCTCTGCCAAGTAGTGGCTTGCAAATAAGGGAGTTGGTGCTTCTTGCTAGTTTGTGCCAAAAAAAAAATAAGGGTTAGTGCTCATTTGAGTGGGTAACTACGAATGAGGGAGTGGTTTCTTCCTTAGGGTTGGTGCCAAAAAACATAATGTAACAACAAGTTGGGGCTTTAATTTACAAAAAGAGCTAAAAAAAATATTTTTGGTTTTCTACCTTTATTGGTTTCCATGTATATTTTGTGTCTATGTGTGTTTCATATGTGTATGTTGTTTATGATGTCGATGTGTGATTTATGATTTGATCTATGGTGTTGCATACTTGTTTGATAGACGAAGTAAAGTGAAACTATAAATTGGAAATAGTTGTTTAGATTGGCCATGATACTAATTCACCCCCTCTAAGTATTATCCTTGTTATAGGTCAGTTGGGCATCATCCCCAGGGCTTTAGTCAAAGCTTGGACATCATCCCCGGGACCAATGAAATAGGGTCTATCATCCCCTTATATTTCGGTTGCTATATGCCCCTAGCTGAAGACATTTCATACATGCCTTCTATTTGTGATATTTACAAGGTTTCAAGAATATGGTATATCACCTATTGACTCACCAACGCTTAACCTACAAAGGGACTAACTTCATTTCGAGTGCCCAATCCTCCATGCAAGGGTGCATTGCGGTGCACTACCCGACACTCAAGGGTGCGTTGGTCACTTGGGAGTGGAATTCTCATTGTTTCGGGAACCTCCACATGGCTAGTTCCTTCTAGAAGAGTCCATGTGTTTCAAAATTGAATCCAAGTGTCCATCTAACATGTCTGAACGTAGAAACATGTCTTGCCTATTGTTGAAAATCATTTGATGAGAAACTACCCTTGAGTTTCATATAAATTGAGCGATCATCCTGAGTCTTTGGGAATGAATAAATTTGGTAAAGTTATGTTGTTGGATTCTCATTTGATAAGAATGTGAAAGTACTAATATGATGCTATATGTGATGAGGCTAGAGATGAAGTTGGAGTAGGTTGAAAAAAAATCGATCCATTGGTTGTAATCTTCCCTTGCTACTCTTTAATAAACATTGTTGTTCATTTTCCCATAAATATGTCTCTATTTCTTGTACGATGTATTCTTGAATGATGTATATTTTAGATCTAATTGATTTTTATTTGAGTAAGATAATTAGATATCATGTATAATGCATGTTGTTATTTTTCTCTATTTTTATTTGCGGGAATCGATCTAGCGACTTGAGAAATTTTGCATTGAGAACGACGACAACGTAACGAAAGGGAGAAGGAGAAGTGAAGAATCACATTCTAGGCTTATTTACCATTACGTATATACGCTTGTTTTAGAAAGTGATAATTATTCTTTCCTCTGTTGTTCTACGTGACAAACACCACACTTAGAGGAATTTGGTTTATCCATAGATCACAATTTCGTATAAAATTGGCGACTCCGCTATGGAGTATCCTATCATTTTTTTGACTCTGTTTATCCTCATTAGTAGCATCTACTTTCAATTATGAGTCATTTGAATGAAAAAATTGCATTAGAAGTGTGTCTAATTTTGCTTGATTTTCAATCGAGAACTGCCCAATGCCTTGTTGGTCAAGACACGGTCTTGTCTCCCACTCAGTGCTATGCAACGCATTATCTCCCCTTAGAGGCTACTTGCCTATTAACCAAATCTATCTAAATTTGTTAAGGTCCCTATATCACTAGTATAGTCCTTATTATTGTTATTGTAACCCCCTTATTGTTATTATTGAACCCTTGTAACCCCCATTTTGTTATTATTGTGCCCTTAAATTATTATTGTTAGGTCGGCTAGGATTACATTGTGGCCCACTAGGATTACATTATGGCCCCATGGACTCTATATATAGAAAGGAGGTTTTGTAAATTGTATCATCCAGAATTGTTCATTTATGTAATGTATTGGAGGTTTTCCCCCTCAAAGTGGCTCATTTCTAAGGCGTTGATATCTCTTTTCTTCTCTTTTTGGGTAGTTTACACAACATTTGGTATCGAGCTTTGGATTCTAGGGTTTATTTGCTCTAAGCGGTCATCGTGGCATTTTCGCTATAACTTTTTCTATGAAAGCTTCAGAAGCTAAAATTTTTGGTGCGAAGCTGAAATCTTGAGGAGGAGTTTTTCTAAAAATTTTAGAGCTTGGTTTGCAATATTTTCGGAGATATGATCTATGGAAGTTAGGTCTTTTTTTCGGCTCCTAAAGAGGTCATCGTGGAATTTGCGCTATAAAAATATTTCTACGAAGGTTCAGAATCTGAAATGCATATGGTGCAGCTGAAATCCTAAGGAAATTCATCAAAAAATTTCGGAAGCTTGGTTCGCAATATTTTTGGAGATATGATCTATGGAAGGTAGTGCTTTTTAGGGCTCACCGAATTTCATCTCAAAGAGGTGATCGTGGGAAAGTTCAATAACTCTCTCACGGGCATCGGATTGGAGTGCGGGAAATTAAAATGTGGTTGCAAGTGAACGGACTGCAATTTCTTGTACAATAATTTCAGAGATAAAGGATGAAAGCAGTGACACGTGGCAAGTCATACAAGTTCGCTCTCTTTTGAACCGAGTCCAAAATTGGGTCATCGTGGGAGATTGGAAATAACTTTGTCTTGAAGAATCCAAATCGAGATCATACCTTTGGCATTTGAAAGACAATTGAGAGATACTACAAAAGTGAATTTCAGATATTGAATATTCTCAATTACAAAAATATTCAATTTCAATACGAGCTCCCCTAAAAAGCAAGTAAAAGGTGTGTATTTTTTAAGTGCATAAGTCTTGTTTGAAGAATCAAGTTGAATTGATTCCAAAAGGGAATATTGTAGAATAGATATCGAGTATTGGATTCTAAAATGGCCCCTAAAAAGAATTCAACTCCCATTAAGCCTTTAGAAGGCTCTCTTTTGTGACTCATGAAGACGAAGAATGGCAACATGACATATCAAAATTACAAGAGCAAAGTGAAACAAATTTTAGCACGAAAAGAACAACAAAAAATGAAATGGAAGTTTTGAAGAAAGGCATGGAAACTAAGGTGGATGGTTTGAAGAAGGCATGGAAGCTAAGATGAATGGTTTGGAAGCTAAGATGGATGGCATGGAAGTGGGCATGGAAGCTAAGATTGATGACATGGAAGCTAAGATCGATGAAAACATGAAAGACAACATGGAAAACATGAAGAATGATCTAAAAGCATACATGGAAAGTGATGACAAGCTTAAAACAAGAAATGATTCCTAATGGCGAAGTATAGTAGAGAAGAATCTCATGATGAGAACAAAATAAATTTTAATTGTGATTTCATAACCTCTAATGTTGGCGGAAGAACCACCATATTCCAAAAATGGATATGAGGAAGTTTGATGGAAAGGATCTTGTAACATGGATACTACATATGGAACAATATTTTGATCTCCATAACGTGCAAAACACAAAATTACGCATTGCAACTTTACATTTGAACAAAATACATTTATGGTATCGATGGCTTTGCTCATTAAAAAAATTGTCACTTGGTCAATTTTTACGGAGGAAATGATAGCACATTATGAGGATACAAAGAGCAACACCTTCTTTAGCCAATTTGATAAATCTCAAACAAAAGGGTTTAGTAGACGACGTGAGGACTTCCAAAAATTGAATATAAGGAGTAGCGATATTCCCGGAGCCGAACACATGATCGATCTCTTCTGGAGGCACTTTAAAGGATAACATCCAACATGAAGTTCGTGTTTTGGAACCGGATTCATTGGAGAAGGCAATCGGGTTGGCAAGAAAAGTTGAATGTAAAATAATGGCGACAAGGAAGCCTACCACTCAATTCTATAAAGAGAATTTGCCTACGTCTAGATTTCCACAACCTACAAGGTTGACACCACAATAACAATTGGAAGAAAAAAGAGCAAAAGGGCTTTGCTCTGATTGTGATAGCAAATACACTAAAGGTCATAAGTGTCTTGAGAAGAAATTATTTTACATAGATTGTGAAGAGGAAGAAGAAAATGAACAAGAAGAGGATATACACGAGGAACCAACCCTAGAGAGGAAGAAATGAATCAGGCCATATCGTGTAAATGCCTTGTGGGGAATTACCACTCCTCAAACTCTCAAGATACAAGGACAAATCAAGAAGAAAAAAGGTAATAGTGTTGATTGATTCAAGTAGCACCCATAATTTTATTCATTGTAAGGTAGCCGAGGAATTAAATTGTTTCCTATACCAGCCTGGAGATGTCAAGTGATGGTTGCAAATGGAGAACTTATAAATTGCTTTGGAAAATGCCATAATATTAAGCTAACCATGGGGGAATATGTGACTAGTCGATGCTTTCCATTCCTATGGGAGGTGCTGATGTTATGCTTAGGAGTACAATGGTTACAATCTTGGGGACGGTAGCTTTTAATTTTCAAGAACTTTTCTTGAAATTTTTTTTTTTTTTAGAAGGAAAGTTGAATTGCGGGGTATTGAAGGGGAAGCCGGGAAGGATAATAAGCTCTAATGTCATGAAAGCAAAAGCTACAAAAGAGAAGAGCAACGAGGCGTAATTGCACAATTATGCTCACTAGAAGTTAGACATCAAAATCATCTATTTATTAGATCTCCAACAAGTCTTGGAAAATCATTCCAAGGTGTTTGAAACTCCCAAAAGGACTCCCACCTATTCGCAGTCATGATCATGCTATTCATTATTCCGGGAAGTGTTCCTCCAAACATCGGGCCTTATAGATATCCTTACTTCCAAAAGAGCGAAATTGAACGTATGATTGCGAAATGTTAGAGGCGGGTATAATTCAACCTAGTCAGTTCTTTCTCTGCTCTAGTTTTGGTACACAAGAAGGATGGATAATGGTGAATGTGTCAGAGATTATAGGGAGCTCAATAAGCTCACCATTAGGAACAAATTCCCATTCACGTGATTGATGAATTGTGGATGAATTACATGGAGCAATTTATTTTACCAAGTTGGATCTTCGTTGAGGATATCATCAAATTAGAATGAAAATCGAAGAGATATTCCAAAAACGACATTTCGAACTCATGAGGGTCATTATGAATTTCTGGTCATGCCTTTTGGTCTTACCAATGCACCTTATACATTTCAAGGGTTGATGAATTCCATTTTCAAACCCTTCCTTAGAAAAATTTGTGCTAGTATTTTTTGATGATATACTAATCTACGAGGTCTTGGAAGGATCATGTTGAACATGTTGACGAAGTGCTCAAACTATTGCGGGAGAAACAATTATATGCAAAAAAATCCAAATTTTTCTTTGTAGTACAAGAGGTGGAATATTTGGGTCATATTGTATCTAACGAGGGTGTTAAAGTAGACCCTAACAAAATTAAATCCATTAAGGAATGGAAAGTCCCCACAACCATAAAGAAGTTGCGCGTTCTCGGGTTAACGAGTTATTATCGCAAGTTTGTTAAGAATTATGGGAGAATAAACGGCACCTCTAACAACATTATTGAAGAAAGATGCATTTTCATGGACTCCTGAAGCAACTAAGGCCTTTGAACGTCTTAAGGAGGCAATGTGCCATGCACGGTCTGCTCATGAGACTTCACAAAAACCTTTATTGTGGAATGTGATGCCTCGGGAAATGGAATTGGTGCGGTTTAATGCGAGGAAGGAAGACCCATTGCTTTTGAAATTCGTCCAATCAAAAGGAAAGTATTCTGAGGAAACCTATTTATGAGAAGGAAATGTTAGCAATACTACATGCACTAAGTAGCCAAACTTACCTAATGGGAAGACACTTCAAGGTGAAAGCGATCATGATAGTCTTAAACACTTTGGAACAAAGACTATCATCGAGCGACAAAAATGGGTCACAAAGATGTTGGGTTATGACTTTGAAATAATCTACAAAAAAGGAAAGCAATGTTGTTGCGGATACTACTCTCAAGAAAGAATGAAGAGGTGGAAGCATTGCTTTGTGCCATTTCTATTATCAAGCAGATTGGATAACTAAAGCGAGAGATGAATGGAAGAAGGACAAAGATGTATGGACACTCATTCAAGAAGTTACTGACAAGATCCTAGTACATCGATACATTTAGTTGGAAAAATTATTCCTTATGGTACAAAGATCGCTTATATCTTTGCAGAATTCCCAACTAAAACAAAAGATTCTATTACGGAATTGCACACTTCTCCTTTAGGAGGACACTCGGGATTTTTAAAAACTTACCACAAGGTGAAAGAGAAAAATTTTTTTGGGATGGCCTTAAATACGATATTCAAAAGTTTGTGGTGGAATGTTCAGTTTACTTGTGGAATAAAGTGGAAACAATTAAGACCCCGAGGACTTCTACAACCTTTATCCATTCCAAGTCAACGTTGGGAGGAGATTTCAATGGATTTTATCACGGGTTACCTAAATTACGAGGAAGGAAAGAGTGTCATCATGGTGGTAGTTGATAGACTTACCAAGTATGCACACTTTTGTGCATTATCTCATCCATTTAAAGCAAGTACGGTTGCTACTACATTTATGGATAGAATTCAAAAGCTACATGGAAGCCCAAGGGTTATTGTGAGCGATAGAAGTCCCATTTTACTTGGAAATTTTTTGGACGGAGTTATTTTTCTTGTTTGGGTACTCAATTAGCTCATAGCTCATCTTATCATCCTCAATCGATGGTCAGAAACTGAGATCGTAAATAAATTTTTGGAAGGATATCTTCGTTGTTTTGTATACGATAAACAAACACAATGGGTCAAGTGGTTACTAGCTGAATGGTGGTATAACACTTCCTTCACATCTTGCGGCAAAAATGACCCCATTTATGGCACTTTATGGATATCATCCACCATCCATCACATCATATTTAAGAGAAAATTCCCAAAGGTTCAAACGTGGAAGATCACATCGAGCATTAGCAAGAAGTTCTCCAACTCTTAAAGGATAACACGAATTTGGCACAAAATCGAATGAAACAACGAAGCGAGATCAACATCGCAGCGAGAGAAGTTTTGATGTAGGAGATTGGGTATTTTACGGTGCAACCATACAAACAAATGTCCCAAGATCGAAATAAGCTAAGAAGGATAATAAATTATCACCAAAGTACTATGGTCATACGAGGTGTTGCAAAAGATTGGTTCTATGGCATACAAATTGGAGCTTCACCTTTGTGACGAGAACACATCTAGTTTTCCATGTTTCATGCTTAAAGAAGGTTATAGGTGAAAATCTTCAGTTCAAACAATATTGCCGAACTTGATGAGGAAGGAAAAAATATGTGGAATTTGAAGTGGTCATGGAAACAAGAACCTAATGACTACGGAATCGATCAATTTAGAGTATCTCATCGAAGTGGAAGAACTTACCCGAAGATTCTACATGGGAGGATGAGAATTTTATACGAGGCTTACCGGAGCTACTCAGCGTTGAGGACAACACTTTTTGAAGGAGAGGGGCATGTTAGGTCCCTATATCACTAGTATAGTCCTTATTCTTGTTAGTGTAACCCCCTTATTGTTATTATTGATCCCTTGTAACCCCCATTTTGTTATTATTGTGCCCTTAAATTATTATTGTTAGGTCGGCTAGGATTACATTGTGGCCCACTAGGATTACATTATGGCCCCATGGACTCCTATATATAGAAAGGAAGTTTTGTAAATTGTATCATCCAGAAATTGTTCATTTATGTAATGTATTGGAGGTTGCCCCTCAGTGGCTCATTTCTAAGGCGTTGATATCTCTTTTCTTCTCTTTTTGGGCTTGGTTACACAACAAAATTTGTCATTTCTTTCAATCTCAACCACTTGCTTTTGTATTCTCATATGTCGATACCTCTTAAGTCCAGGTAAACTTTCATGTTCTTCCTCCTTTGAAAAGTAAATTTGTTCAATGCCTCTTTAGTGTTTTCTTTATCATTGGAAAATCAAATTCAAAGTATTTCGTTTTTGCATTAGATCAATTTTGTTTTTGAAAAGGAAAATTTTGTTTCATTCCTTGTTTCTGTTAGAAAAATTGTAGTTCCATTCTTTAATTTTTCTAGGAGAAATTGTTGTTTCATTCCTCATTTCTAATAAGAAAAAAAATTGTTTGATTTATTTATGCATGTAGTTTCCTTTTTCTTTTATTCACATTAAGGGAGAGTGAAAGAAAAACATGCCATTTTGCATATTGTTATCACCCTATTTATAATATTGGAAAGACTAAATTATAAAGAGCAACATCAAAACCACTTGAAGCCAAGGATCTAGCCCTCCTGGGCTTCAAGAGAGAGATCTCTTTATAAGATTTAGATTTGTTTTAAGATTTTCTAATTATGAAGGGTTGTTTGTTTTGATTTTCGTGGCTAGATTTAAAGGGGCTTTTTCTAAACGGTTTCCATTGGCCTATGGAGTTGAAATAGGTTGGAGATATGCATCAAATCCTAGAGAAAATGCAAAGGTAAACATTTGCGAATACTTGTGTTTATTAATGAATGGAATTATGAGATGGATAAAGGTGCTTTCGATAATGAATTAAGAGCAATTAATAATTCTTAAAACATACATTAGAGGAAAAAATTTAAATTGTAAATACAATTAGAATTAAGGTACTATGAAACAGGTAAATCTTAATCTAGCCTTCATGTTTTACAATTATAATTTAAATAGTGCACATGAAAAGAAAAGATTACGGTGGAAAGACATAAAGCTCGAACGGAAAACAACATCGGGACACCACAACACATGAATCTTATGATGATCTCTTTATTGATACTCCATATTAAAAAATTATAAGTTCTTGCAATGAAAAGTGCTTACAAAACTAGGGTCCAACCCTTATAAGCTGAATCAAAATTTACATTTAAACTACTTACAATGATTGTCGTTATCGAGCCCCGATTAGTTCATTTATTACAAAGTAACAGGGAAGTACCCCAGATACATGCATCTCATGCATGGATGCGTTAAAGATTTTTAACGGATGTCTAAAACCATTGTGGAACTATCTTTCGGTGTAAAGGTGCTTCTAACAAATGTACGCGTCCTTAATGGCAGATTATTTAGTGTTGTACCGATTTCTTTGTCTTGTAATTGCCTAACATTGAATTTCACGAGACCTTTGAATCTCGCAAATGACGGCAATTCAGGTTGTATAGTTTTTCATCATGCTAGTTTTCATCCTCACGGGTCACATAATTTTTTTCCAATTCTTTGGAGTCAAAATCTTAGTTTTGTTCAATTTTCTGTATACTTCATCGGTCTCGGTGTACTTCACAAATTTTGGCCTCAAGCCCGAAAAATGTGCTTAATCACATGCGTTGTATGAAGACATCGTTGTTGATGGCTTCATAAAATGCTTTCCGGTCATAGTGTTCTTCAAATTTGTGAGCTTGGATGTATTTTGAAATCTCTGTGAGCCTTTTTACATAATCAGTCCTAGGAATCAGCTTATCATTGATAACAAATAAGGAAGGCAATCCATTTTTTCAGTGGCTCAATCTTATTGAAAAATATACTAACTCCAATCCTCACGAGTTGATGGCATCTTTCGTCTGTTGTGTAACTGGGCCCTTTTGTTCAACACCTTTTTTTACCTCAAGTATAGTGTTTTAAATCCAGCCACTTCCACTGCTCCAATTCATGGTACTTTCAAAATTCAAGAATATGATGATGTTGTTGGCACTTTGTGGTTTATCCCAAGTTCCTCATTTGTTTTCTCAATGGAAACTTTTACAAAATCAATTAGATCCATCTGTTCAAAAATAATTTGAATTGATGGCCATATATCATTCAAAAATTGAATTATATCCAACCATATAATTTATTTAACTCTTCCTACCATGCTTCCGATTGAGGACTCCTGAAGGGACACGTAAACTTTCATTTAACTTTGCTAATACGCAACTCTATGGCATTTATTTGAATATTTCCTTTTTTGAATTTCTCTTGCGAGGTCAACTGAGTTGATCTTGTAGCTTTTGGCTACATTTGTTTGTAAGGACATGTTCTCCATTGCTTTGGCTAGCTACTCGGAGTGCTTTCCCATGGTGCACCTATAGATGTTGTGGTTGTTGGAATCATGTGAGAGGAATTGCTTGTAGGGGAATCATGGCCTTAGATGCTTCTTTTGTTGCTCCCTTCTTGCATCTCTTATTGCTTTTCTGTCTTTCCTTTATCATTTTATCCATCTCACTCTCAATTTTCTTAATTTTTTCTATTTGTTCAAAATCAATTGCAACATTTATGCCCCTTCTGTGTTCCCGATTCTTCTATCTCCTTGGCCATAGGGTCTTAGTCACTAGCATCTTAGTTGCCTCCTCAAAGAATCTATGCATTCTTCTTCCTCAAAAGTGTTTCTTCCATTGCTATGTTTGATGGATTATTACTGAGTTTTCATCACTAAATCCTCCAAAGATTTTATCCTTGAGTCTTTGGCCATATTTCACCTATCTTTTCCACCTTCAAGCTGTGTTGTCTTTTTGGAAAATGTCACTTGCGGCTTTGAGAGGCTCATGGTTGTACTAGTTAGCGTGGAGGAGATCATTTCCTTGTCTTCTTGTGCATCTCCATATGCCATGTTGGATGAATGTTATTTGTGTAAAACTCAAAGAGTCTTCTTGTAGTCTATTTCACCTTTGCGTTAGGGAAGTTGTGCTTCTAAGAATGACTGCTGGCATTCTTCCTTCTCAAATTCAATGGTTGATAGAAGTCTACTCTTGGATCTTTATGTTTTTATAAGCGGTGTATGCTTTGGTCTTTAGAACCTCATTCCTTCTTTTGATCTCCTTTGAATGTGTCATAGATATATTCCTCCTTTTTCTCTACGGGGGACGTAGATGTTGGAGTTTGCACATTACGCTGTGGAAAGGCACGGTGGCGAGGATGTTGAGAAGGTTGTTTGGCCACTGTAGATGAACTGGTGAGTCTCACGTTAATGACAATTTGTTGGTCCTTCTCACTACTGGTTGAGGGCCATGTGGATTCGGCCCTCTTCACGTATTTCATTTTTAATTATTTAGTGGAGGAATCAATGTCCATATATGTTTGATCCTCCTTAGTCCTTTGCTTCCTATCTCCTTTTCGGGCTCCTTTCCTTTGTCATCACGAACTCCTGCAACTTTCCTTTCTTGTGAAGTTGGTGTTTGAATTCCTAAGAGTAGAGTTGACTTTTTTCTCTTACGCACTCTGGAGTGTCTGCTACCCATTCTTCTTGGTTCATTTACTTTTCTTTCTCAGTTGTGGTATGAATGTAGGGCATGGACTTGTTTTCCACCTCTTCTTGGATATTATCCCCATTGGATCATAGGACCAAGTGAAAATATGTGTGAACTTCATCTCCTTTAACATTTTATCTGCCTCATCCCCTGCGCCTTTGTTGTTGCAAATAAATGGACCAATTTGTGATTTGATCTGAATTGTGACTTCTTTTTGGTAAAGACGAAATGCACCTCATACGCATCTATCATTTTTTTGTTATACTCAAGCTCAAAGATTCTCATGGAGAGGTACTTGGGAAATTTATGAGGTGTCCAATTCACTTCCACAAACCCTGATCTCTATGTAGTTTTGGTATAGGTACTGTCTGTTGTTACGATCTGCTCTGTCAAATGCATCACCTTCTTGGTTCCTCAGCGATCCTTGGCTGCGTAGTGCTTGTGGTGAGTGCACGTTATTTGGATGAACAAACGGGTATATAAAACTCTTGTAGGAATAATTTTCTTGCTCCTTCCTCAATAAATTTGTTCGGAAAATTATAGGCGGGATTGAGATTCATCATCTGCTTCATCATGAAAAATTGGAACTTGCTAGATTGAAAACGGTGAGCATGTACACCAACATAGAAGTGTATTTGAATACCCCTTCTCTCTAGAACTTCGGGAACTAATCATGAATTGCATCGACGAGAGCGAGCATAGTTGAACATAACATTGGGCTTAGCATATGAGGAAAGGATATACAAGAAAACAATTATGGCTTCATCCACCCTTGATCATTATGATATACTAACAAATAAGATAAAACGTGATAATGTGCTTGGTCCTATGCAGGGAAGGTGGATGATGGATATGGGGGATTCTTGGTAGGCTTGGTGCATTTGTGGCCATGAAAATATCTAAGGTTTGGCCTGTATGAAATATAACCCTGTTATAATCCTATAAGGGCCTCATATGAAAAAGGGATGATGTTCTCCACAATGGGGGCTTGCATCATCTCTCGAATGGATTGGCATTGATGTAAAATAAATCTCTCCTACGGGTTTTACTATGGATCTTCGGTTAATGTCATAGCATGATTGAAATTTTTTGATTAGCTCGGGAGTAGCTATGGGTTTTAGGAAAGATGTAATATGGAAGCTTGGTCTCCCATGAGGCGATATCATTTGCTTCATCAAGGATCTTATCCTCGATCCGGTAGTAGACATCAAACATGTCAAAATCGGCTACTGTCTCATGGATTTTGTAGTCTCTCTCGGCCCGGGGGATATGATATAAGTCACATTTGAGGATATACCATGGGATTGAAAAGTTGTTGGTTTTGCCTTGGGAGGCATGATTTGTCTTTTGTATCTTCTTTCTCAACCTGTAATGAAGAATGCCTTAAGAAAAAGGGAGTAGAGAAAGGAAAATGATATCGGCATTGGGAAGGGATATGATAGAAGGGGTTGTGATCGGGACTAAGCGATTGAAGGAGACCTATAATCGAGTTCTGAGCACTTATAATCTCTCCTTTGATGAATAATAGCACTTCGGCAATGGTGACTAATTCGTGATTTCTCTATAAATATCTCCAAATCCAACGGTGACGGTAATTCAACAAGATCATCAAGGTAAACTCTACTTTAGTGGTGAATTTGGGCTTTAACGTGTAATTGGGGTGAATGTTGAGTTGGCGTAGGTGTTTGTTGGATAATGGGCCAACCATTCATGGTATATGACTGCTAGAGGAAAGAGATGTGATGTGAGGAGCGGACGGATGACGAGAGAACGTGGTGCAACAACATGGGTAGCAGTCAAATGAAGCGACGGTTTGGTTGATGGCGGCTTGCTTTGAAAGGGGTCGAAGGTGGTGAGTGGTAATGGAGTGGGGGTGAGAAAAAGCATTTTCGTGCCACGTATCGAGAGTGTAGGCGTATATATATACTTCCCATTTTTGGACCCGCCCTTTTTTAATGTCCGAGCGGGCGGGGGGGGTTGAAATGGAGTGAGGTTCGTCAGATGTGGGGTGAAGAGCGAGATGGCGAAAAGGTGGAGGTTGTTTGAATTACTTTGAAGTGATGTGGTGATGGGATGGTGGGGTTGGTCGTCGGGAATGAGCGTCGGGGATATGGTATGACTTAAGGATAAACACAAATAATGTGGGTTTGGGGGTTTTTAGGCCTTTCATAAATTTAGAGTCGGAACTTAGGATAGCATGTGACATAAGGTATGCCCGGATGACATCGAAACCAAACCTTTAAAACATTGCCCCTTTCCCATATTTTGAGCAATAATGAATCTCTATCTTGGCCTTCTTCTTACGAAACACAATGGCTGGGATGCTATACCTTGGTGGAATAGTCTTCACATTGGCCTTCCATCCTTCCTCTTCAACCTATCTACCTACCTGACTTCTCATCTAACATTTTCTCTTCTCTTTCGGGGTGCATTTGGACTAGCAAACCCTTAAATCCTTTTTCTTTTGAATTTCTATCCTAACACCTATCCTTATTTCGGCCATCGGCTCGGCGTAAGCTACATTGACCAAATTTCATTTTCTACCTATCTACTAATAAGCCAAGATTAAGCAGTTTGGAAAATATTTATTCTCTAACCTATCAACGAAATTGAAAAATTGTCAATCATGAAGTAAACTATATTATCAGACAAAATATCTAATGAGTAGTGGCATTTTGACTTGCGGTACTTTTCAATTTTATTTCTTTTTAGGTTCTTCTTTCTTTTTCCTTTTTCTCTTTTTTTTTCTCTTTTTTTTTCTCTATTTTAATACCCTCTTTTCTTTCTTTTTTCATTTTTTCTTTTTATTTGAAATCATTTGAATTTTGAAAAGCCTTTCAATAATGAAAGCCTTGCAATAAATATGAAGTATCCAGTCACCTTGAGATCATAATTTTATAGGGTACTAGCTTTGTTAGCCACCTCTAAAAATTTGTTGTAGCAAAAGGTGGCTAAGACTTTGAGCCTTCAAGGAACAAATTTTATTGCTAAAAGTGTTAGCTCTTGAACTCTTGAAGGCCTCATGCCTCTGTCCCAAAAATCTTCATTTTCTATTTCCATTTTATACTCTCGGGATTACGCTAATTTCATGAGAAAATACTACTGAGAAACCATCATTTTCCCCCTTCTCCCACTAAAAAATAACCTTCATTTGTTCCCCTTTCTCTTTTTTATATAAACCATGGGCCCACCTTCCGCGCTTAAAACCTTGTGATATTTCTTCCTAAGTTCTTTTTTTTCTTTTCTTTTGTAAAACCCAAAAACCCATTTATCCAAACTTTTGATCCGATGTGCTAAAGTCACGTATTAATATAAAATGGTTAGATCAAAAATGCAGAAGCGTACGATCACATCGGAGAAAATCCAAATGGGTTGATTGAAAGACCACATCAAACTTCGTGCGATTAGGTCTCATATATGTAAACCCAGCCCCATTTTCTTTCATTTCATACAACCTACACCTCGGCCCAAGTGTTGATCTTGAAGCACTTAATCGCATCGCAAGTTTCGAATGGGTTGATTGGCCAGGGCCCCAGCTCCAATTGCGATTGGCCCTTGTTATATCAAACCTCTCGGGCCCATTGTATTCCATACATCCGACGGCCCGCAATCGAGCTGACGATCACTTCATATATATTTTCCACCCCAGATCCTTAAAACCTTGGTTTTATTAAAATTTGTGGAGTTTTTCATAAAATTATAAGGGTTTTCCGCCGGTTCATTCTAAAAACTAATTTCACCGTTGATCATAAGGCGATCAAATGGCCAACGCTCAATCGGCGCATTTGTTTTCTTGATCGACCAATCCTCCAGATTCATTCCACCATTGATATAATCCTTCGTCCGTGGCCGCCTTCGATCGCATCGGATTTTTTTTCATCGCATGCCTTTATTCGCTCCCTTCGATTCATTTTCCACGCGTTGATCGATCCCCGAGATCAGAGTCTCCTTCTTTATCGCATCGCAAATTTTCATCGGTGCGTTTGTTTGTTCACCCCGTCATGGAATCTCCCATTTAATATCCCCTCGTTGATACGTAGGTCTAATCACATCCGACGGCTCATATTTATCCCGAAACCCATTTCCCTCGCTCTCATTTTCAACCTCTTCTACGCATATCCCCACCATTGGATCTTGCCATCCAACGGCTACGCTCCTCCCATGCCTTTTGAAATGAGTTTTTTCCCAGTACGGGATTTTATAATATTTTTACGTGTTTTTTAGGTGTTTGATGGGTTTTCCATTATCTGAGCGCGAAGGCACAGGATAACATTCTTGTGCCTTCGATTCATAAAAGGAGGCCATTCATGAGGCTCCACTCCACGTTTCATCAAATGCTTCATGGGAATTGATGTCTTGGGGGCCCTACGCGGCTGCACATTGTGAATGCTTATGTTATTAAATCCTGTCAAGAGTATCGGTGTTAAGAGAACGAGCACGAGCGGAAAAAAGAATATTGAAGATAGATTTGGGAATTACGGCTAATAATGGTTATCAAAAGCCTAATTCCTAGAATTAAAACACAATTAAAGGAACATCATAAGTGTTTAATAGATAGAAAGGCCTCTACCACCACATTTGAGGCGGAATTTATTCCTCCCGGCTACCACGATTTTCACTTGTAACTACAAGCATTCAACGAGAGGCCAAATTTATTGTTCGAAATTAGATATTCGCCTCGAGGCGCGACGGGGAGTTACTTCGCGAGCAACTTAATGCAAAAAATATACGCGAGTTACTCGATGAGAGACTCAAAGTCAACAAAAGCTCCCATAGAGCTTAATTCATGGATGTAAATCAATTAATACGGTAACACACAGCTAAACTTCTCCATCGAGCCCCTCAAAGGCCAAGAAGTCTTGAATCTGTATTAATTGTCCTAAGAGATATTTTTATCGGATCTACCTCCTCATTCTTCTATAAATACTTCTATGAAGATGAGAAACTATTGGTTGATTAGGTTGCAAAACGGTGTAATGTAATTGAGTTTGAGACTTCTATACGTAAATAGTGTTCAGCGGCCCTTGAAGCTACGTTTGTGTTAGGTTAGTTAATTTGGATAGTGAAGATGATTATTGGTAAAACATTGGACTGAGTATTGTAACTAGTTTGACATCAATAACAAGCGTTTGTTTCTTGGGATCACGGCCTATATCATTTGGTGAAGTGCCCCTTTCTTTGTTATTGTTTTCCTTCTATGTATGTCATTTTTCACTTTTCTCGATAAGAAGCAGTATTTACAAAGTTAGGATCTATTGTTTATCGAGTACCCTTCTCTAGCTGATAAGCTTTATCTCAATTTTCCTCTAATTTGTTTATTTAAGAATGATTAAATACGGACTTAAGCGATTAGGAATATTCGTGTTCCCTTGTCCTCTTGTTTGCTTTAAACATTGTTCTTAAAATTTATTTTTCCTTATTTTCTTATTAAAGTTAGACTAGAAAAGTGATGGTTTTCCTTTGTTTTCTAGCTTCTTTTCTCCTAAGGAAGATTTTAGAAGAGAAGTTTCCCTTCTTTGTTGAGTTTGGCAGACAAAGGGTTTAAAGTACTTTATGTGATCTTAAGTTACACTTTGTCTTCTCTTATATGTTTTCATACTTCTGAAGGTAATTATGTGTATTCTTGGATTGTTTGTCAATTAAGGCTGCTTTAATACAAACCTGCCCAAGAAGTGATAGTTTAGCCTTGTCCTTGGTTGGTTTAAACGATTACTTAAGAGGCTTTCTTGTTTGAATTTATTTATAAATCCTTTGTGAAATTATTATCATTTTTCACCTCTCAGGCACTTTATTGTTTCCATTCCATCATTTTAATCTAAATAATCTTGTGATGTAGATGACTTGACCCTTGGATGCTCTGACGTTCTTTGCTCAATTAAGCCTGTTATGACTCCATAGCGAATGGACTAAAATCCGACGTTATATCTATCTTTTTAGCCTAGTTGTTCTATTCATTTGCAACTTCTCACCTTTGAAACTTTTTGCACTTAGAACTTTCCCCTCGAAATTACTTTTCTTGCTCCGCCATCAAGCTCTAAAACAAACCCTTGGCCTTCATAACTAGCCTAATATCATGACCCCAAAATTAAAGAAAAATCCATCTTTGCACTTATTGGAGAGATCCCTCTCAGTTCGGGAGGGCTAGATCCTAGAATCCCAAAGTGGTTGAAATGATGTTATACCCGGTTTAGTCTCTCCTGTGTTAAAATTACGGATTCTAACATTTATGGTGACTCCACTTGGGGATCGAACCGAGAATCATTTTCATTTGAGGGTAACCATAGGATATCGGGGATTTTTGTTCAAGAAAATTTGCTATATTAACCAATTTGAGCCACCGGTAACTAACATTTGCAGCGACTCCACCCAGGTAGAAACCCGGAAAAATTTTCATTTTAGGGTAACCATAGGACATCAAATCACTTTGGGTTCCCTTAAAAATTTCATAAAAATTGTGAGTAAAAAGCGACCTTTTCAAGCACTACCAAAGAAATGGTAATCATGGTAAAACTTGTTTGAGTCGGTGACAAACTAGGCGAACCTAGGGTTCTCTGAAGTCTTTATCTAACCTTGAAAGATTAGGCTGGCTTAGCCATAAGAATGAGCTGTCTTTGTATCATAAGCGCTAAGTTTTGAAACGAGTTAGGACATTCTTAGAAACCACACAACACAAAAATAACTCGAGAAAACTTTAAAAAAATTTCAGATTGGTATCAAATAAAAATGGTGGTGGACCATAAAACCTTTTACCTCCTTAGGAGCTAAAAACTTCCACTTGGCGACTCCACAATCTGAACAAACCTTGTAAGACTCCCTTTGGGAAGAACCCTTATCCTTGTAAAATCATTCAAACTCGGTTAGAGGACGCCAGGATTAAAATCTCTGTAAACGATTTAGTTAACCTCTCAAAGATTGTCATACCTGGTTGAAATTTTCTTGTTTATTTAGATTTTGAAAAACACGGACATAGTGGCTCCTAGAAAGATTCACACTAGAGCCATACTGGTTGAACTTTCTTGTTTATTTAGATTACGAAAAACACGGCATAGTGGCTCTAGAAAGATTCACACTAGAGCTTATCGACCACGATCCGCTGAGTTAGTTGATAGCTTGAGAAATTATCCTTAGGAAGTCACCTAGGATTAAGTTATCCATTTGTTTTCGGATCACCCTTGAGAGCTAATTCACTCCCCAAATCTTTCGGCTCTACAACAATCACAAGTTGACTTAGTAAATCCCTTTAGAACTAGATCTCTTGGTGATTTAGATCGGTTAGATTCCCAGTCTTCACTTTCTTCTCCTAAAACAGTGAACATCTTGGTGCCCAGAGAATCGACACCTCCGGTTGCATTTCCTTCACAATTTTGCGTCTCTCATCCAAGATCGGCTCAACAATCTATTCTGGTCCATCCATACACTCACCCTACATCCATTGTTCAAACCACTCTACTTGACCCACTTTCTCTTTTGTTAATCCACCTTGTTGTAGAGGTAAATCCCCTGCGCGGACGAGAGGCGATCCTACTAGCCCCGAATCGGGTCTAGCAACAATCGTATCACGCTAAGGCGCACCGGGTTCTAATTGCAATAAACCAACTTGCGATGAAGTCCTACCTCAAGTTCAATTTTTTTGTTCGTAGAGAAGATGGCGCTCCCATTTCCTTGCTCCGGCGAATCACAATCCTCTCGCTTGCCGCGATTGAACACACACACACCGATAACCACGAAAAACACAAGCATAAAACTATAGATATATGCAATTATGTATCGGTCGGAGAGGACACAAATCATGATCATAATGGAAACGATATGAGTGGAACCATAACCAATAATTAAACATCATTAATTCATACAAAGGAAAATACAACACAGCTCACAGCCAGTGAATATTCCTTTGGCGGGTCCATCGATGGAATACGTCTCGGTAAAGCTTGTCGAGAATGGGTACAAGCCTCTCTCTTCGATCGTCGATCTCCCTTGCTATGGATTTGGTGCTATGAGGACTATCGAATCTCTTGCGGCCTACTGACTATGAAGGCTCTTGGAGATTCTTGGAGACTCTTGGAGACTCTTGGAGACTCAACCATTCGGCCCCTTCATCGATGGAAGATGGCTATATTTATAGAGGAGAGGAGGAGGTTGGAATCTACAATAGTGGAAGGAGGCCTTATCCCTTAGGGAGGTTCCCCATAAGGTGGAAACAAGAGGCCAAAGGAGGAAGGCCATGGTTTCGGTCGAAACCACTCCTCATGACACGAAGTTGTTGTAGTGAAACTTCACCTCTTTTTAAAAAAATTTCCATAATTAGATTGGCACGGGTGCTTAGCGGGACGGATCGCCAATTGATCAACGAAGGAATGTTGTCCTCATGGCAAGGAGTCTGATGATGGTATTTGCCATTGTAATACTTGCTTATTGGTCACGAAATGACCCTCCAATGGGCGAGATGGGGATTGTAGGGACGGTGACAAATTGCGTAACAACAGATGCCCCCTAAAGAATGAGGCCCGAAAAGAGAGGGTGAAATGCTTTACGAAACGTCATCCCAACTGAAAACAACGTCGTTGGGAAACTTGTGTAGAGAAGTACAACTAATATCTCAAATACATGATATATGTGGTATGGGCGTAACCATCAACAACAAATTATACGAGAATCAGATCCAAGGCATGAATCCATCCAATAAGGATCGATAAAAGAGACTCGGAGTATGGTCGCATCCATCCGTCGGTGAGTCATGTAACCAATCATAATAATCCACAAAATGTGACCTAGATTCTAATAGACGAAATCTACAGGTCTTGCACCCATCTCGACCCAAAAAGAGTACAAGTTCAAGCATGCGAATAAGTGAGCCGAAGTCGAACATGCAAAGAACATCGCGATTACAGCCAATGATAGAAAGTTTTAACGGACGCGAGAGTTACCACCAATAGCCAATGGTCCTCCAAGGTACTAAAGGTACGATCTACGGCATGAATTAGTGGCTGGCGTCGAACACCGTAGAATCACTCGATCGAAAGGACAATGATGAAAACCTCACGTCGAATGGGAAGAACCTCCCATTGAGGCATGCGAGCTCCAAGGTACTAGAAGAGAATACATGGATCGGCTTCTGGATAATGAGGCGATGTCGACGGGAAGTGATATTGATCGAAGGTGGGCCGCGTGTTTCCCATATCATCGACACAGGAAGGAGGAACATAATTTTTTTGTGAATCAAGATCGGATTAGAATCGAGAGGAAGGTTGAAATTTGCGGTCAACTTCTCTTGAACATATGGTGGCACGACGGTGGATTTGGCGGTATTTGACATCAAAAGATCATAGGTCATGATGACGAGGCAAAGAGCGAGATGAGGTCAAAAAGGATCACCCAAACCCACGGAGGCAAGTGGAAAACGAGATGAGATGTCCCCAACTTGGAACACGAATGCGAGACGAGTGCCATGTTCAGGCGACATATTGCGGAACACGACAAAAATGCGGTTCCATTTTTTCCCCACCACTCTGGCCAGTACCTCTTTATTTTTTTACACAAGCTTGAAGAGGATACCATATGCTTGTCATATAAGTCTTTCCTTTGGACAAATCCATCCTCTTACATTGAGCAGGCCCTAGGAAGGAGAAACTCAAATATCGTCCATTCTGTTGAATCCAATTTCCTTCCGGGGGTTTAACGAGTCGACAAAGGAGAACTTGACGTCTTTTCATATTTAGAAAGTTTGAAAAGACGACGGAGAAGAAGTAAAATCCAATGGTCCCTTTTCGTAAATAGTTCCTCGAATCCGAAAAGGTAGAAAACTATGTACGAAGAAAACCTCCTAGTCGCGATAGCCTAGGGTATTCCTTTTTCGTAAATAATCTATCCTAGCCCAAAAAATGGGTAAACGTATATTGGGTAGATGTCATTTCGTGGCCACTTTAACGAATCGAAACGACAAGGGACTCGGAAATATTTTCATGTTTAGAGAGTCGAGGAAAAGAGTTTGAAAGATGACTCCTCTGGAGGACGAGTGGTATAAGGGGTAGCAATTAGTTCCGGTAATGAGGTGGAAAACTGCTTAGAGAAGGGTAAGGTTAGAAGGCTAGCTAACAAGACCACTCATCGCAACGGTTCCTCGAGGCAGGTAAAACAACCAAGTTAAGGCATATGATCGGCCGGCCGGATAGGGACGATGGAACCGAGAAAACAAGGCTCATCTGGAAAAGAAAACGGGATGATAAGATAATGATCACAAGAGGTAAAATGGGAAAAGGTTTCATTTTTACACAAGCTTGAAATCGGGAAACTCTTGCTTGAAGTTGGTTTCATTTTTACACAAGCTTGAAACAAATATAAACTACGCTTGAAACGAGTTTCATTTTTACACGAAGCTTGAAATGAAACAAACTATGCTTGAAAAAAGTAAGCATGCCCCCAACATGGTGACTCAATTCCAGGTACATACTGACTTAGTCCATGCACACGAGTAAACGAGATGGAGGGAGTGAAGGTTCAAGTGCAGATCTAGAGAACTCGGCGGGATTTTACGAGATCGATCAAAGAATCAAATTGAACGGGAAAGTGTTTCATTATTTTAACGAGTTGACACATTAAAAGAACTATCTCCCGGGACACCTTGTTTCATGGTTTAAGGAGCTTGGCCTGAAGACAAGGAACTCTACTTTGACAACCTTGTTTTATTTTTTTAAGGAGCTTGACACGAGGCAAGACTTTTCTCCCCAACCTTGTTTCATTTTTTAAGGAGCTTGACACAAGAGAAATGAACTCTGCTCCTCTTGGACCTCATCATAATGAATATGAAGTCATCGCTTCCAGAGTTCCACTCCGTGGAAGGAAAACATCACGGAAGTCGGGACCCAATGCCCCATCATGATGCACCACGGCAATATCCAGAGTACAAGCACGGGGTAGGTAGCCACATAGTTGACCTGCGGTGGGGCAGATACAACGGGTGGATAAAAACCGGGGAAGGGATGATGGCGGGCCGGTTGCCACATCGAGACCCGAAGAACGAAATTTGATCTGATAGTCACGATCTGTCCTTCATGCGGAAAACGAGACCACACGAAAAGGGAGGAGACAAGTGCTCCCATGGCATGATGTCCGCGCCCCAGGCGAGACTAAAATCCAAAGGGCACAGGAACAACCATCACGTCCATATGGACGGTTTTACCTCCCAAAGTAACGGGTAACCTTGGGAAGGATCCCCTAAGGGTTGACTAATTCTTACGATTTGAACGTCAACGGGTCTGCGTAACGGCGCAAGCGGCCGGCGAGCCAAAAGCTTTTCCAAGTAGTTGAGGATAGAACACTAGAGATGCACCTTCGTCTATAATGAGTGGGTACAACGGACCAAAGGCTTGTATTGTTATCTTGAAAGGCACATAAGACGAGAGGCGGTATCCTGCAAATCGATTCCAATCAAAGGAAGCGACCAAACTACGTGGAGGATACCATAGAGCTGAGATGGTCTTCCCTGGTGTTACGGAAGAAGGAGCATCCTCACGACCTCCATCTCGAAGGTGGGGAGGGATATCCTCGAGACCTCCATCACGGGAGGTGGAGGAGCAACTTCTTGAGATATAGGGACAAGACAATCTTTCTCTAAGTCAGAAGAATACGAAGAAACTAGAAGAACATGAGGGGTGTGAGATCCACTCTCCCGTGGAAAAGACCTGGTGCATCGCGAACGGGGCCGGCTCAAGCTGATCCCACAACCGTGGATTTGGTCGGGAATGGATTCTGAATTTTAATTTCTAGGGAAGCCAGATAGACCAAGGATGACTCTTGACCAATCGTAGGATCGGCGGGTGGAGGACTCAAAGAAAGCAGTATAACCGAGTTTGGAAGGCATGGTGTAGAACCGATTAAATTGTCAAAACTCTCTTGGATTCATCCATATACGGACAAAGGTGAATGGCATGGTTCTCTTCACACAACATAGGGATTGGTGAGCTTACCCAAGCTTCTTAGGAGTCTTACCGGTACTAGGCGAGACGTGCCCACAGCGACTCCGGAAGCCAAAGGCAACGGTGGATGACGGATTGGACCATAATTCGAAGTACCTTGGGAATGCCCGGAAGTCTCGAAAGAATATGGTCTCTCGTGCACAACATGCAAGGGAACTTGAATTCAGGTGGAGGGTTGGGAGGTTTATCAATGGAAGGCTTCTTAGGCGCCATGATGCTGAGAGCTAACCTCTCCTTTATCTAACTTCTTCTTCTTTGTCTTCTTCTTCTTCTTCTTAGCCACACAGTTGCTCGAATCCATACTTTCACCGAGGCGAAGTAGAAGAGGAGGACGAAGCTTATTTGAATAAGGGAGAGGGTCCACCTTGGAATCAACATGACATTGTTCGGTGGAGCTGATTGAACGGTAAGCGAGACATTCGGGACCACAAAGGTTGAGAAAAACCAAACGAACCTTGATAGTTAACTCGAGAAGGGACAACGTTGCCATATAAGGAGCACCAACATTTCCAAAGGAGGAAAGGGACCCCGATTCCCATCGGAGGGGATTCCTTGGTTGGTGAACTCCGAAAAAGTTTCCATTAGAAACAACCTTGAGAACAAAAACCTAAGGAAACTAACTTCTTGGGGAATATTTCATGGGCGGAGTTAATTTTAAAACATTGAAACAAAACTCTACGTTTCATCTTTTAAAGTCGAGAAACGGGCAAAGGTGACTCTATCTCTTTCGGTTTGAAACATACGTGAAAGGACAAGCGCTTGATGATCCTTTCAAATTTAAAAGGATTAGAAAAGATCAAAATGACTACTCGGGGATTCTAGGCAATGGGTGTACCAAATGCTTAGTGGCCCCCGCAATATACACCTTGGTTTCAAAATGAAGAGAAATCAACCAAGGACTTAACGTACGTGCAATCTCCCCGAATGTTGTGTCCGGTGTATCACGGGTATAGAGCGTGGACTTCGACTTCCTATGGATAAAGGATAGAAACCTAGTGGGGTCTCCCTTTATATACGTGACGGTACGGGAGCACAAGTCTGAGTCTTTGTCTAAAGCGAGGAAAATGACAACTACTAGGTTTAAAGATGTCGGAACACGTCTCTAGCCTAGACCACTAAATATTTCGTTAATGTTTCAATGCTGCCTTAGTGTAAATTGAATAAATTTTATGTTTGATCTTCAATTATGTCTTGGTTTCAGGCCCTACTAGTATGTCATCTGACTTGATCTCTCCTATATGCGGCTATATGAGAAAGAAAAATTTTCAATTGATGAATGCTATACGGATTAAGGGAAGAGCTTCAAACAATGATGCAACAAACAACAACAGCGAAAATGAAACTTTCCAAACTAGATGACTTTCACTATCCAAAAGTAATTTCAAACATTCAACGATGCGAATAATGCAAATGTAATCAATGCAAAATCCTCTTTTTGAAAACTATGCAATTGTAATCTATGCACAATTTCCTTTTCTTTTCAAATGATAAGAATGCACTCAATGCATTTTTTCGATGAAATGAAAATCTATATGCATGCTTTTAATGAAAGAGAATGCACTCAATGTGATTTCTAGTTTTCAATCATTAAACGATGTGATCTAAGTTCGATGATAAATCTCAAAAAATACTTTTCAATGCAATGTGATCTAATGCATTTTAAAAAAAACAAACTTTGAGATGAAAACTAAATAAACAAAAATCTTCTTAATGAAGGATGAAGGCAAAAGGGATGCAAACAAACACTAAGAATGTAGTCGTTGTTTCAAAACACTTTGTAACGAAATCCTCAAAGAGCGTATGAGCATATGAGGTCAAACACAAAGAGGACATCAAAGCAAAAGATCAAAACAAGGCATTCATTCCCTTTTACATCGAAGAATCATGGAAATAAGACATTTCAAACAATGAGAAATGTAATCTATGCTCATACGGTGAAAGAACGGAAGGGAAAGACACTGCTGAGTGAAGGATTTAGGGAAAAAATCTCAGAGATTTTCACACACCACTGAAATTGGCACGGCTTTATCATTGACAACTAGTGCCAAGCGCGCGACTTGCTCAACGACAACTAGCGCCCGATGGAAAATTGGCACGGGTCGCTAGCGACAACAAGCGCCAACGCTGAAAATGAAAAAACAAAGAATTTCTCCCAACCAAGACCGGACTCACCACTTCAAACGGGAATCTCCAAGACTCGAATGAACCATATGTCCCAGGCTCAAAAAGAGACAAGCGAGATTCGAATGAAGAAGAAGCCAATCACTCAAATAATGCAATAAAACAATAGAAAACCACCAAACGAATGCGGAAAGCAATCACAAAGTTGAGCGAGCGAGATAAAGACCACAAAGTCCCAAAAGGAGGGCTCGGCAGCACAATAGCACCCTAGATGCCCCAGAGGCTAAAATGTAAAATCGATAGAAACGGGAAAACAACCAAAGGATGAAGGTCACGGTCGGTCAAACAAGGCTCCGAACACTCAGCCGGTGGAAAAATGAAACCAAAACCATAGATCGAGGCTTAGAAAGCTCAAAACCAAGCAAACCCTAGCACCTTTTAGCATTGGCGCGGCTTGTCGGACGGAATCTAGCGCCATAACGAGATTGGCGCGGGTAGTAAAAGCGGCAACTAGCGCCAATTGAAAGCGGCATCGGAAACTAGTAAGCACACCGATCAATTTTTACTATGTAAAAATAAAAGAGCAATCAAGGAATAGACCGGTGATGTTGAATCTCAAACCAAAGCCAAACTCATGAAAAGAGCCGACGAAAAGAGTTGATCGAAGCAAGAAAAGTCAAGAATCGGCCAGAAATACAAGACAATACTCCAAGTGTTCGGTTCATAAACTAGATCGGAGATTAGTGACGAGTGTTCATCTACTTTCGCTAATGCGGAAGCAAGAGCGTTTCGAAGGCTATCGGCTAACTTGAGGGCTCCGTTTGTAGTTTTATAAAGCAAACAACAAGCTAACTCACGAGGTGGTCGCCAATTTGTTGTGAGGTAAATCCCCTCGTGGACGAGAGGCAATCCCTCTAGCCTAGGTGCTACAGCAACAATCATATCACGCTAAGGCAGGTTCCTAATTGAAATAAACCAACTTGAGATGAAGGCCTACCTCAAGTCTAACGGCATTTGTTCATAGAGAAGATGGCGCTCTGTTTCCTTGCTCCCGGCCAGATCACAATCTCTTGCTCGACGCGATCGAACACACCGCACACACGAAAACACGACAAACACAAACGTAAAACCCGATATATGCAATTATGTATCAGTCGGGAAGGACATAACTCATGATCATAATGAAAAATACGAGTGGAACCATAACCAATAGTCATATCATTAATTCATACAAAGGAAAATACAACTGAAAACTCTGACCTTTGAAACTTCCTTCGACGAATTAAGTCGGCGGAATACGTCTCGGTAAAGCTTGTCGGGAATGGGGACAAGCCTCTCTCTTGATCGTCAATATCCTTGCTATGGATTTGGCGCTATGAGTACTATCAAAGCTCTTGCGGCATTCTTTAGGCTATGAAGGCTCTTGGAGATTCTTGGAGACTCTTGGAGACTCTCGGAGACTCAACCATTCAACCCCTTCATCAATGGAATATGGCTATATTTATAGAGGAGAGGAGGAGGTTGGGATCCCTAGTGGAAGGGAGGCCTTACCAGCAGGAGGTTCCCCATAAGGTGGAAATAAGAGGCCAAAGGAGGAAGGTCGTGGTTATTCGGTCGAAACCATTCCTCATGACTCATCCACGAAGTTTTTGTAATCGAAACTTCGCCTCTTTTTTTTTTAACAACTTTCCATAAAGTAGATTGGAGCGGGTGCTTAATTAGGACGAGTGCCAATTGGCGTGGGCTTAGTGTTAATTTTCCTCATTGGCGCGAGTACATAACGGGCTACTATCGCGAAGGCAAAAGCGAATGCAGGGTCTTCTCGAAATGTGTCCCCTTGAAGGAATGTTTTCCTCATGGAAAGGGGATGCAATGATGGTATTTTCAAGTCATGACCTTGCTTATTGGTCACGAAATGACCCTCCAATGGGCGAGATGGGGATTCCGAGGACGGTGACAAATTGCGTATGTAACACACCTCTGTAAATCCACCCCCACCACATATCATGGCAACATGGTATGCTCCCTTAGTCCTTCATACACCATTAGTCAATCTTCCACAGGACTATCGATCCAAAATCCCATTATATGATGCTAGCAATGCTACAAGGCATCACGGCATGTGGATAAGATGAATGACTACTTTGACATAAATGAAATTGATGATGATTACGTGAGCTCGGATTATTTGCTTGAAAGTCTAGGGAGAAGTAAGAAAATGGTTTAAAGGCTTAACCCCACGGTATTAATGATCTCAATCCCTTCATCAAACTTTCTTAAAAAAATGGGAAGAAATGAAGAATCCTCTCCAAGTCCTTTACGATTACAAGAACCTCCATAGAAACAACGGGAAAGTGTGCAAGCTTATTGCTTAGAATTAACGAGTGTATAATGCACTTTCCCCTGAGAACTAAAACCTCCACAAGGCTCAACTTTAAACAAGTTTCCTAAAGGGTTTGACCACGAGATGGCCTATCGAGTGAGAGAGAGAGATTTTGCAACTCTTGAAGATATGCAAAGAGCGCCCTTTCTGTGGAGGTCGACTTAATGGAAAGAGAGCAAGAATGAAAAATGAAAAAAGAGTGTCTTTTAGAGAGGAATCTACACCCTCTACTTCCAACTCAAAAATGGATAAAATGATGGAAGAGACAGGCATAATTAAAGAGCACAAGCAAGCCAAAATCAAAGTTTGCTCCTCAAAATAGAAATCGAGCGGTACGAGAATTTTAGAAGGAATCAACCTCCCGAACGGACTTAGGGAAGATGATCAATAGGAAATCACTCATCCCTTTCATCAAAACTATGTAAGTGAGTTGAGGAAATGGATGAAATACCGGAAGAAGATGATATCAACATGTTTGGGGTAGAGGATGATGACTTTGAAGCTCATTATGATAGAAAACAAGGTCTTTATACACCTTATGATGACGAAGAGATGATGATGAAAATTATTATCAAAGACATGGAAAATGTCATCATAGAATCTCAAAGAGAATATGACCTTAGAAACAAAACTAGTCAACAAGCCCCAACACCAAAACCTACGAAAAATCCTCACAAAACGAGCGCTACAACCAAGCCTAAAATGGTCAAACAAAAGGACAAAATAGTTGCCATAAATTCGATAAAGGTAAAGATAAAGGCACTCGAAACAATGAAAAATAGAGTGCAAACCTTAGTAGTACTAACACTTTAGCTAGTACTCATTTGTGAAAACAATTTTGTCAAGTATAAATAGAACAAATTAGCAAACCCATGTTGCTAATAGAATGATAGGCTAATGAGGTTGAAACTAACACTTTAAAAGAGTCAAATTCCTTTACGGCTGGAGCGAAATTTCAAGGATCAAAATCTGTTCCCTTGGTTGAGTTAGCTGCCCAAAATGTATATAAGACCCATATTTTGAAGGCTTTAAACATTGAAGAAAATGAGGACACATTCAATGTTAATGATGACCAACCGAGCTAATTTTTGGTCCTAAGATTGAAGGTAGATATCAAGAAGGACTTGTTCCTCCTTTTTATGTAAGTTTAAATGTTCATGACAAGATCTTGCACAACGCTATGCATGACTGAGAGACTTCTCACAATTTAATGCCAAAAGGCTGTAATGGAAGAGCTTGGGTCACGAAATCACCAAACCTTACAAAGACCTTTACTCCTTTGATTCAGTGGAAATTAAAATGTTTAGGATTAATCAAAGACCTGCAGTGTTAACTTAGCCCAAATTCCCGGCCAAATGTTTAGTCATGGATATTGTTGTAGGTGATGTGCCCCCAGTATGGAATGTTACTATCAAGATCTTGGGGGATAAATTACAAGGGACTATGCAAATGGAAATGACCTATCGACTATCACACATTTTTCAATCAAAATAGAAGACTTTACGGGGAGTCCCATATATGAAATTCATGAATTCTGATCAGACGGAGACCACAAAATCTCCCTTTGTATTCTATAAATGCGGGCCTTGATTCTTTTATTATGTTTAATGATGAAACACTTGGTGAACAAGTTACTTTAACGGGATTAATGGCCGATGGCAGAGGAAGAGGAACACAACGCGAAGTGTCAAAAACGATTTTACGCATTTAAAGACGATAGCAAACCAAACAAAGGTCTTGAGCTACAAGGCGGGTGTCCATTTCTTTTAAACATTCGCCATCAAGAAAACAATCCTCAAATAAGCGTAAAACTTGGGGAATAAAAAAAAATACAACTAAGTGCTGAGATTCCACAACAACCCTTGAGCACATTAATTAAACAGGACATTCACCAAACAGATGAAATTAAAAATAGTCCTCTGTGGAGTATGTATTTTGATGGATCATGCACTAAGAACAATCTTTACAGTGCGGAGTGTCTGGATTACTAACATTGAAAACAACCACATAGAAAACATTTCACCGCAAACTAAACTTTTTGAGTGTTCCAATAACATGAGAATATGAATCCTTCTCTTAGGCTTACATTTATTGAAAAAGTTAGGAGCCACAAGAATCAATGTGTATGGGGATTCGAGTTAGTCATTAGGCAAGTCAATGGGAAATTATAACACAAATCATCCCAGACTTAGAGCCTACCAAAATTATGTCATGGACCTTTTGAAAACATTCGAGGAAGTCAATGATTTTTGTCGAGAAAAAAAAATATTGCCGCCCACAATTTAGCCTTTGCGATGAAACGTGCTTAACGCCATATAACACCAAAGTACCTGGCTTCCGGATAAAATTTAGACCGAGCGTGCTGATAATGAAAAGTATTGGCGGGTGTTTGACAATGACAAACAAATAGAAGACTTCATGCAATTCGAAATGAATTCGAGAGACTAAATAGTTCGTGCTCGGATATGATACGAAGGCTGTGGAAAATTTACTTGGTGAAGAAGAGTTGTCTCTGAGCTTTATCCAAACATTAATCTTACGAGATAGAAACTTAAAAACAAAAGGAAATGGCTTGCGAGAGTTAGAAACGGAAAAGTTAAACTCACACTCTAGAATGAAAGTTTGCCAAGCGGTCTGGCTGCTTAGAAGAGTTGTTTGATCTTAATGATGTGGCAAAAAGCCAAAGCTGGAACACAGCCAAGGCGAAGTGGAAAAGTGCAATATAGGCGGTGAACTTAAACCAAAAATGATTAAATTGTCTAAAAATTTACCGGCTCATATTAAATTCAAATGCATAAAATTTGTTTAAAAGTTTTACGATGTTTTTGCGTGGAGTTACGAAGATGCGAAGTCTATGACAACGAAATGTCTGACATAACATTCCCCTCAAAAAGAAAACCAAACCATTCAAACGAAGCTGAAGTAGAATAAACCTGTTCAGCTCCTTTGGTTGAAGGAGATCATGAAAATGTATGAAATTTGAGTATTATTGTCCCTATTAGATACTCTGAGTGGGTGTCCTGTCTGTGGTGTCTCTTAGGAATAAGACCAAAAGAAATCGAGGCTTTGTATAGACTTTAGAGACTTAAGCAAAGCTTCATTAGCAGACGACTACCCTTTACCTAAGATGGGTCATATTTTACAAGGGTGGTAGGGTCTAGAAGAATTTCTTTGTTGGATGGCTATTCGAAGTACAATCGGATCTTAGTTTACCCTGACGTCCGATTAAAGACGGCCTTTACTACACCATGGGGCACTTTCATGTATGTGAAAATGCCCTTTGGTCTAATGAATCTTGGAGCAACTTTTCAAAGAGCCATGGACATAGCATTCTCGAAAGAGAGTGGGCTACTTCATCATTATATACCTTGATGATGTCTTGTGTTTTCAAAGACGAGATGAAGAGCACTTAGAACATTTAGAAGATTTTTCGAGAAATGCGGGAAGTTTGGAATATTTTTAAACCCTGAAGACATTATTCGGTCTCGAGAAGGTAAAATTTTTGGGCACATTATTTCTGAGGAGGATATAAAGATAGATCCAAAGAGGATTAAGGCCATATTGCAAATCTCTCATCCTCGGAACATCAAGGAGTTGCAATCTTTCATCGGAAATATTAACTTTTGAGAAGATTCATCCCCAACTGTGAGAGCTCCTTAATAATATCACAAACATGTTAAGAAGGAGCGAGGGGTAAAATGGACCTTGGAAGCAAAGTCTTTTGAACTAGTGAAACAAGCGTTAACCAAAACACCGGTTCTAATAAGTCCTATAATTTTTCACAAGATTTTTATATTTTTTCGTTTTGCATCAAGAGACATACCATAGGCTAGCTGTCCTTTTATAGAAAAATCCACAAGGACAAAATCGGCCCCAATTGCATTCTTTAGCAAGCCATTGAGGGATGCCCCTTTGAAGTATAAAATTATGGAAAAACAAGCTTTTGCTTTGGTTAAAGCTTTGAAAGACTTCGAGTGTACATCCTTCACTCACACATCATTTCCTTTGTCCCAAACTCGGTTGTTAAAGACATTTGGACCCGGATGGTAAGAGAGGTAAGTGGATTGCTATTATCCTTGAATATGATCTAGAGATTAAACCCACTAAACTCATCAAAGGCCAAGATACGGCTAGATTAATGGTTGAAGCCAATTTTGAAGTTCTTGATATTAATATGATTAATGCTTTAGATGATCAAGAGGAACTCTCAACTCCCATTGTTGAAAACCATTTTATGAATTCCTCTTGGTATCTTTGATATTGTTTATGTTTTGCTTAATTTGAATACACCTCCTGTTTTGACAAAAACAAAGGCAAGATTCCTCGAGATTAGAAAATTTTGTAAACTATTTCCTTATTGATAGATGTCTTTACTTGAAAAATGCAAGTGGTGTATTGCTTAAATGTTTATGCAGGCTTGATGTAGAAAAGGTTAAATACCGGTTTCATGAAGGAGAGTGTGGAGGTCATTTGTCTTGGAAGACAACAACCAACAAAATCTTGAGGGATGGTTTCTATTAGCCTACTCTTTTCCATGATGTGCACAAGATGATCATAGCTTTGTCACAAATGTCAACTTTTTGAAGGCAAAAGAAAACTACCACGCACTCTTGCATCGATCTTGTTGAAGCACCATTTCAACGGTGGGGACTTGAATTCATAGGAGAAATCCATCCCCCATCTTCTTCCCAACATAGATGGATTCTGCACACGGACTATTTCACTAAGTGGATAGAAGCCATTCCTTGTAGGCGGAGCTAATGATTTAGTTATCATAAAATTTATGGAGACTAACATTCTCTCCAGTTGTTTGTCCTACCAAGATTATCATAGCGATAATGCGACGTGACATTTGGATCAAACAAGATGGTTGATTTAAGTCCACGAGATATTAGATAACATTGGGGCACTCCACGGCCTATTACCCTCAAGGCAATGGACTTACTTGAGAATCCTCAAACAAGAGTTTAGTGAACATAATCAAGAAACGACGGAGGATATGAGAAGTCTTGGCACATAAATCTTGTTCATGCACTTTCGGTGACAAATTGACTTTGAAGAAATCTATTGGTATGTCACCTTTCCGGCTTGTGTATGATGCGTGCAATTTTTCCAAATAGCCTTGGTGTACCGGTAATAAAGTGGATTCAAGAGTTTCAAGGCGAAGATAATGACACGATCGGAAGAATAAATTAGACCATCCATCTTGACAAACCGGAGAGGAAGTTTACAACAAAGCATTGCGAGAAACGGATCGGCATTAAAAAATGTTTGTGAATAACAAAGGCCAACAATTTCAAAATTGGGGAAAAAGTTTTAAATTGGGACTCAAGGAGGAGGAAAAGGGCAATAATGAAAATTGATGACATATGGCATTTCTCTCTTCATTAAATACAATAATCATAGAATTTTGCAGAGTCCAAATGGAGCAGAAACATTTTGAGTACAGCCAATGGCAGGTAAAGCCTTCTTCTCTCGATCATATTGTATTTAAAAGCACTTTCTTTTTCATGCAAATATTTTAAATACACATGGAAATTCAAGTTGTAAAAATCAAAATGCAAAACAATGAAAGAAGAAGAAAAGAGAGCTGATTGTGAAAACAAAGAAGGTATAGCCCCATACCAAAAGAAAGTAAATGCGAAAGTGTGCAAGCTCAAATGCCACTCTGAATAACACACTTCTAGTTAGTCAAGCCCACAATACAATCTTGACTAATTAGCTTTAAATTTACCTGGCGATAGGATAGTGAATTCGATTTGCCAAAATTTTTAATATTGGTTTATCGGTAGATAGTCTAGGATAGAAATTAAAGGTTCAAACGAAGATCAAAATCTAAACCTAAGGTTTAAAGAAACAAAAGTGACTCGAATCTGCTTCAAATTATGAGTCTAAAGATGTAAAAATATGGTTCTAATCGAATTAAAACTGTGAACCGATTGATAAAGACAAAACAGCTCAAACAAATTCAAACCCGAGCTTTAAAGAAAGAGAAGGCCATGATGAGAAATTTTACTGAGATCTTAAGCCTTCCATTTTTATTTAATTTTACGCAAATATCTATGTGCGGCTTGTTTTATGCCATAGACCAGCATCAAGTAGTATATTCAATCCTACTTTTGAAATCTTTCAATTGTAGTGTAAATTTAGAATAAAGTCTTGTTGGACAGTTTAATCCCAACGGACGATAGATCGAATAGAGAATCATATGGGCTCATTGTTTAATGCAGGTCCATGGAAAAATAAGGAGTAAATAGATTAGATTTACTGCTTTCAAAAGAATAAATGTTGTAAAAGAGTTTACCAATCCAAGTGCACTCTAATGAAGAAAAAAATGTTAGATCGGTAGGATTGGGTAGGTAGAAAGTTTGTATTGATGAAAATCCATTGTTTTTTAAGGCTACTAATATGTTTTAAGAGAACATCATCCACGAAAGAAAGGCGACCAATGGATGAGCCTGAGGTAAACCTCCCAAAGAATGCAAGTACGAAGTTCTTGATGCCTTCAAGAAGGCACCATCCCCCAGTGGAGCCTTTGTTAGCCACCTCTAAAAATTTGTTGTAGCAAAAGGTGGCTAAGACTTTTGAGCCTTCAAGGAACAAATTTTATTGCTAAAAAGTGTTGGCTCTTGAAGACTCTTGAAGGCCTCATGCCTCTGTCCAAAAATATTCATTTTCTATTTCCATTTTATACTCTGAATTTCTACTAATTTCATGAGAAAAAGGCTATTTGAGAAACCATCATTTTCCCCCTTCTCCCACTAAAAAATAACCTTCATTTTTTCCCCTTTATCTTTTTTTATATAAACCATGGGCCCACCTTCCTTACTTAAAACCTTGTCTTCTTCCCCAGGCGTTCTTTTTTTTCTTTTCTTTGTAAAACCCGAAAACCCATTTATCCAAACTTTTGATCAATGTGCTAAAGTCATGTATTAATATAAAATGGTTAGATCAAAAAGACCCAACGTGAAATCGCATCGGAGAAAATCCAAATGGGTTGATTGAAAGACCACATCAAACTTCGATGCGATTAGGTCTCATATATGTAAACCTAGCCCCATTTGCTTTCATTCCATACAACCTACACCCGGGACTAAGTGTTGAAGTCGACGTATCACATCGCAAGTTTCGAATGGGTTGATTGAAAAATAGGGCCCAAAGCTTCGATTGTGATTGGCCCTTGTTATATAAAGCCCGGGCCCATTGTATTCCATACATCTGACCCCTTGTCGGCGCCAATCAATTCATATATATATTTTCACCCCAATCACTAAAACCTTGGTTTTATTAAAATTTGTGGGTTTTTCATAAAATTATAAGGGTTTTCCGCCCGGTTCGTTCTAAAACCAATTTCCACCATTGATCATATTAATTCGATCAAACGGCCAACGCTTCAATCACATCACATTTTTCAATCAACTTTGCGTTTGTTTTCTCCCAAACGACGATCCTCGATTCATTCTCCATCATTGATCTAATCCTTAGATCAACGGCCGCTTCCGATCGCATCGAAGTTTTCATCGCATGCCTTTGTTCGCTCACTCCGATCGGCCATCCCTCCGATTCATTTTCCACCGTTGATGCGAACCCAAGATCAACGATTAAACAGCTTGTCGCATCGCAAATTTTGATCGGTGCGTTTGTTTGTTCGCCACGATCGCGGAAGTATCCCGATTTAATATCCATTGTCGATCTTTGTGGGTCTAATACGCATCAGAGCTGACTCATATTTATCTCGAAACCCATTTCCCTCCGCTCTCCTTTTTAACCTCTTCTACGCAAATCCCCACCGTTGAATGCTTCCATCCAACGGCCCTACCTTACCTCCTCCATGCCTTACGGCAGTTTTTCCCAATTACGCGGGATTTTAAAATATTTTCTAGTGTTTTGTAGGTGTTTGATGGGTTTTCCATTATACAAAGTGAAGGCCTGGGATGACGATTCTGTGCCTTCGATTCATAAGGAACCATTCATGGGGCTCCACTCCACGTTTCATCAAATGCTTCATGGGCGTGATGCCTTGAAAACCTTTGCGCGGCACGCATTAACAAGAGACCTTTGTGTTATTAAATCACCATCAAAAAAGTATTAGTGTTAAAGAACGGCGCACAACAAAAAAAGAAGATTGAAGGCAAGTTTGGGAATTATAGCTAAGGAATGGTTATCAAAAGCCTAATTCCCGGAATTAAAACACAATTAAAGGAACATCATAAGTGTTTAACAAACGAGAAAGGCCTCCACTTCCACATTTGAGGTGAATTGATTCCTCCCGGCTACCAAAATGCCACATGTAACTACAAGCATTCAACGGAGGCCGGGATTCATTGTTCGAAATTAGATATTCGCCTTAGCCCGGCCACGGAGTTATACCCACTTGAGCAACTTAATGCAAAATATCACATAGTTACTCCAATGTGAGCCTCAAAGTCAACAAAGCTCACTTAGGAGGCAATTCATGGATGTAAATCAATTAATACGGTAACACACACAGCAAACTTCTCCATCGAGCCCCTCAAAGACGAAGTCTTGAATGTTTGTATTAATTTGTCTGAAGATATTTTTATCGGATCTCACCTCCTCATTCTTCTATAAATACTTTTGTAGAAGATGAGAAATGTTGGTTGATTGAGTTGCAAAGCGATCTAATGTAATTGAGTTTGAGACTTCTATCTTGTAAATAGTGTTCAACGGCCCTTGAAGCTCTCTTTGTGTTAGGTTAGTTGGGGAATTTGGATAGTGAAGATGATTGCTGAACTAAAACATTGGACACGAGTACTTTAGGCAGTTTTGACATCGATAACAATTTGTTTCTTGGGATCCTGGTCTATATCGCTATTTAATTGAAGTGCCCCTTTTCTTTGTTAATGTTTTTCCTTCTATGTATGTCTTTGTTCACTTTTCTCTAATAAAGAACAACATTTACGGAGTTAGGATCTCTTGTTTATCGGTACCACCTCTAGCGATAAGATTTATCTCAATGTTTCCTATAATTTGTTTATTTAAGATTGATTAAATACAACTTAAGAAGTTAGGAATGTTCGTGTTCCCTCGTCCTATTGTTTGCTTTAAACATTGTTCTTAAAATTTATTTTCCTTATTTGCTTATTAAAGTTAGACTAGAAAAGTAATGGTTTTCCCTGTTTCTAGCTTCTTTTCTCCAAGAGAAATGAGATTAAAGTTTCCCTTGGTGTTGGCGAAAGGAAGACTAGGTTTTAAAAGTAATTTATCTGATTTAAGCTACACTTTTGTCTTCTTATATGTTTTCATACTTTCTCAAGGTAATTATGTGGATTACTGGATTGTCTGTCAATTAAGCTGCTTTAATACAAACTTTCCCAAGAGGTCAATGGTTATCCAAGCACTTGGTTGGTTTTAAACAGTTACTTAAGAGGCTTTTCTTGTTTGGACTGACTATAAATCCTTTGTGAAATTATTATCAGTTTCCACCTCCAACACTTTATTGTTTTCATTCCATCATTTCAATCTAAATAATCTTTTTATGTAGATGACTTGCCCCTTGGATCACTTCCTTGGATGTTGTTTCTCAATTGAAGCCCTCATATGACTCCATAGCCCAATGGACTAAAACCAAATACAGTGTATCTTTTTAGCCTGAATGTTCTATTCATTTAAAACTTCTACCCTTGAAACTTTTTGCACTTAGAACTTTCCCCTCAAGCAATTTTCATGCTCAACCATCCAAAAAAAAAAAAAAAACCCCTGGCCTTCATAACTAGCCTAATATCATTACCCCAAACTTCAAAGACAAATCCATCTTTGCACTTATTGGAGAGATCCCTCTCCGATCTGCCATGAGGGCTAGATCCTAGAATCCCAAAGCGGTTGAAACAATGTTTCTTCACAGCTTTAGTCTCACCAATATGCTAAAATTACAGGATTCCCAACACTACCAAAGGGTCTAACTCGAGATGGCACTTCTTAAAAAGAATTGTCAAGTACTTGAGACCAGTAGCCTGGGATGCTCCTTTTTCTGCAATATTTAACTAATTTCCTTTCTTCTTCCAGTAATTTCATTTCTATTTTTATATATGCTCGTTGAACGAGGATTAGGGCCTTCACTTTGGCCTTCAACCTTACCTGATGAATTATTGAAAACTGTAAGAATATGGTATTTACAATGGTGAAGCTCTAACCTGAGTTTTTAGAAGAAAAAATGTTTTAGCATCCTGCCATTGACAGGACCTCCAAATACTTTTGTACCATCCAACTCTTTGATAAAATAATAATTATTTCCCCTGAAAGCATGAATGATGTATGGCCCTTGCCAAATATTATCAAACTTTCCATGTTTGCCTTTATCCTCTCTTCTAGAATCCGATTTCAGAACTTTATCCCCTAGATTGAAATCATTGGCCTTGGTTCTCTTGTCAAAGTTATTTTTTATATTCTCTTGCATCACTTGTGTTTTGTTGTAAACCTCTTCCCTAGACTACTGTTGTTGAATGGTGTCACTTATCCTCCTTTGGATGTCATTGGGTTCAACTTGGACTTCTTGTATTATCTTCATTAATGGAACTCCCAAGGAAGAAGGAAACACTGCATCCATTCCATAAACCAATTGGTATGGAGACATGCCAATTGACTTCTTTGTGGTGAGCCTATCTACCCAAAGAGCATTGATCAACTTATTGTGCCATGATTTCTTAATTCTCCTCCAGAATATTTTTAATGATGTTCACCAGAATTTTATTTGAAGATTCAAATAGTCCATTACCTTGAGGGTAATAGGTTGTTGAATGCCCCAATGTTATATGATACATGTGATAGAAATCAACCATATTTTTGGATCTAAAGGCTGCAACATTGTCTATAATGATTTTTCTAGGGAAACCAAATCTAGAAAGGATATTGGTCTCTATGAATTTTATAATCATAGAGTCAGTGGCATTTCTAGAAGGGGTGGCCTCTATCCACTTGGTGAAATAATATGTAGCAGTAAGGATCCATTTATGTTGGGCAGAGGATGGGGGATGAATTTTTCCAATAAATTCTAGTCCCTATTACTGGAAAGGGATTTCTACAGAAATAATTTTCAAGGGTAAGGGCCATAGCTTTATCTTTCCTTCAAAGATCTGACATTTATGACATGCATTAACCATCTTATGGACATCAGGAAAAAGGGTGGGCCAATAAAAACTAGCTCTCATGATCTTGTTGGCAGTGGTTTTCCAATAGAGATGGCCACCACAGTCCCCTCAATGGAACTCTTGCATTACTCTATTTCCATCATCCTTCATTAAACATTTAAGAAAAATAACTCCCATATCTTTCCAATATAAAACATTGTCCAAAATGCATAATTTAATAGCTTTAAGTTTTAGAAATCTAGCCTTGATTTTAGACAAACAAGGAGGAGTAGTTAGATTTGGCAATACATACAGAATATTAGCATACCATGGAGAATTCAGGAATGCTTCATCAATCGGTGCAATTGCCATTTCCTCTTGATCATCTAATGAGTGTACCATGTTGATGTCTAGTGTGTGAAAGTTAGATTCTTCCATAAATTTAGCTAATCCTTGTCCCTTAATCAACTTGGTAGGCTTGATTTCCAAATCATATTCTAAGATCACTGTAATCCATTTCCCTCTTTTTCCATCAGGACCATTTTTTGTTAAGATATCTTTGACAACTAAATTTGGAACATAAGAAATGATATGTGAATGTAAAATATAGACTCTAAAATCTTTCAATGCTTTAACCAATGCAAAAGTCTATTTTTCCATGATATTTTATTTCAATGACACATCTCTTAATGCCTTGATCAAAAAAGATATGGGTTGCTCCTGTCCTTCACTATTTTTTTGTAATAAAACAACAGCAATAGTATGTTCAGAGGCAAAAGAAAAAATCATGAAATATTTAATGAAATCCGGACTGATTAGTATTAGGGATTTTGTCAATGCTAGCTTGACCAAATCAAAAGATTTTTTTGCTTCTATGGTTCATTTTATTTCTGATCCCTTCTTGAGCATATCAGTGATGTTCCTTAAAAGTTCTACTAAGTTGGGTATAAATCTCCTTAGGAAGTTGATTTTACCAATGAAGGATTGGATTCCCTTTAGATTTCTAGGATGGATGATTTTTAATATTCCTTCAATTCTGTTAGGGTCAATTCTGATTCCATCCTTAGAGATAATATGACCTAACAATTTTCCTTCTTCTAATCCAAATAATGTCTTCTTAGGATTAAGGGAAATTCCAAATTTTCTGCAGTGTTCAAAAACTCTTCTCAAGTGTGCTAAATGTTCATCATTAGTTTTAGAAAACATGGTGATTTCATCTAAATAAATCACAATAAAGTGGCCAATGTCATCAGCAAATGCAATGTACATGGCCCTTTGAAACTTAGCTCCAACATTCATTAATCTAAATGGAATCTTCACATACATGAATGATCTTAAAGGAGTGTATTAGTTCTGATGCGCTAAGTGTCCTTTCATTTAAATAAACATGTACAAATGGTCTCCATAAGTTTGCTTAAGGTATCAGAGTTTTAACCATGAAATATGGATGAATTAGTGAACTTTAAGCATGTAAATAAGCCTTAAAAACACTGAACAATAGTGCATAACAAAGAAAAACATTCACACATAAGTTTTACACAGTAGGTATGATGAAGCAGTTCACCCCTCCTAGGCTACATCTGTTGGTCCAGCTCCCAATGGCATGTCCCTCTTTGTCATTATGCTCAAAATTGTAAATTACATATGTTTGTAGGCCTCTAATGGTTGTTTTCTATGCACCAATGGTTCCAGAATTCTCAAATTAGTCTAGGTAGACTCTTGTTTCACCAAAATTGGTCGAAAATTGACCTCCCAATGCATTTTTCCCATTGACAGCTAGAAAAGCTCCACTAAATGTGGAGACTAGCAGTTTAACTGCAGATAACTTAATATTTTAACCCAATTTTTGGGGCACACTCCAAACCAGGCAGGCGGATAACTTTGAAATTAAATGGTGAGTGGCGGGGTGGTCACATGCCACCCCCGCTGAATACTCCATTAATGGTTTAGAAACCCATTCGTTGATGTTGGAACCCCGCGTTATGCGGTTTCATAACCTTCCACATTATGTCATCGCACTAACCGTCGCAATAAACCTTAACTCTTCAGAATGTGAACACCTCCCATTCTCCCCCGGTAGTTATGGTTTATGAAACCATTTCATTGTAGGTTAAACGTTACAGTTATATGTGATTGTTCTTCATCGCAATGGTTATGTGCTATCGGTTAATGCGAAGGCTGTGGTCCTGGCCTTGGATCATATGCGAGGGGGGGCTGGCCTCCCAAGCCCTCAATGCATGTTTTAATAAAATTTAAATATAGCGGACAACTTATAGAGTTAAGTAACACCCCACAGGCGGAACAGGAAGAAGTGTTGCGTGCAAATAGGAGGTTGTGGGTTCAACCCCCGTCGACTCCACAAAATTTTACATCAACCTTGTGAGGACATTTGGCGACCTACGAGCTTTCCACGTGTTATCACCCAAAAAATGAAGCATCATTTAACAAATTCATATAGGTTCATGTGTCAAAGGTAGGGTTGTAGGATTCATTTTTAATATACTTGGTCACGGAAAATTTTAAATTTTTCTTGTTTAAGCTTACCATAATGTCCAAACCCACTCACTTTCAAATACCCTCATGTCACATCACTCATAATTTTCTGAAAAATTTCAATTCCCAATATTTTTGTACCGAAATAATCATTTTAGCCAAGAAACCATAGTTTCGTTGTTAAATACACTGAGAAATGTCACTTTTCGCTACGAAACTGTTGATAATTTCATAGCGAAAACACCCAAATTTACACTAAACACACTATGAAAGTGTGGTTTTTTGTCTGTCTTGTTAGATTAGCTGTTAGGTGTCATAATATCGTTGGGAAAGGGTAAGTTAGATACCAGAGTCATTGAGGGATAACATCAAGGTACATGGTCAGGTCTGAAGTCATCATCACCATTTTAGGCATGTATGAGTCAGCATTGTCTTATGAGTGGACATCAAACTTCAAAATCTTTCCTAATTCAATCATTTCTTATTCTTCGTTTCTTCTTCGCATGATATCAAGCTCTAGAGAGCTATTACATTGAGCCAAAGTTATGCCTGGTGTTTCCAAGGTTTACAAATATCACTAATCAAGCGAGGCTGAAAACTATCAAGTGAGGTTGAGAACTATCAAGCGAGGCTGAGAAGGCATTAAATAAACCATGGCAGAAAAAAGAAGGACAAATGAGGGTGGAAAATGTCTGAGATATGAACCAGTAGATATGAATCTGATCAATGAAGACCCAACAACTGTAGAAGTCTTCAGAAGGATATGTTTCTTACAGCTTTTTGAAATATTACAAGGCTTCCATGTACAATTTTCCAAAGAATTTGCTTTAAAATTCAGTGGAACGACTACCAAAGTGGGGATGCTTAATATTTCCATTACACGAGAGGTCATTGCAGTAGCAACAGGGATTCCAAGGGGACAGGAGAAGTGGTTCAAAGGGTTAAAGTTCAACATGGAGTAGTGCAAATAGTTTATGGAGCCAGAAAACAGTGAAATGGACCTTACTAATGTTATTCCAAGGAGCTGCATGAATGATAACTACTCAAAAAAATTTCTTATCATCCAAAGGTATTTTACTTGTGAAGGAATATATCATAAATTCTACTCATACCACTTCAAGCTACTCCTACACTTTACTGGTAAGATATCTCTTGATCTACCTTTCTATTTACATAGAATTTTATCAAAAATGGCAGACAAGATCCAAGAAAAATCTGAAAGGAGTGAGACATCATTGTTTCATCATGGTTTAATTAAATCGTTGGTTTTAGATGAGCTCCAAAGAATAGGCAGAGAATGGTCTTCATTTTTGTTTGTTAGTGGTTTTGAGTTGGATGCTCTTACTCCTTCAAGAACTCCTAAACCTAGGAGGATCCCATCACCCTTGGTAGCAGAACCAAGTGAACTATTGGTGGCAGAACTAAGTGAGCCAGCAAGAGTAGAACCAAATGAACCAATCATGATGGAAACATAGCAATGTCCCACCTACAAAACAGAAATCAAAAGTGGTCAAACCTACAAAACAAAAACAAGTTGTAAGTAAACAAGGAACCAAAAGGATGACAAGGAGTCAAACAGTGGCTTTAGAAGACAAAACAATGGTTGTAGAAGATAGAGCAGTAGCTAAAGGAATCTAGAAGACATATTACATGCCATTGACATAGAAGAGGCTCCTATAGTCCAAGCTGAGGATATAGAGGAAGGTGGACAGAAACTAAAGAAGGCCAAATCTGCAAAGAAACTAGAATTTGAAGGAGAAGATGCAAATTTTATGTTCCAAGCAAGAAAACCCATGACAAGGCATGCTAGAAAGCTATTAGAGAGAAGTAAAGAGGTTCATCTCCATCGTATTAAAAGTCCACCACCATGGGGATGTTGGAAATGTTGTCATTGATGGCAAAGGAAAAGCCTGCACCGACATGTTAAGAGAACTGCATAGAGCTATATAGGGGAAGAAGGCCATCAAATTGAAGATCTGGCCAGCCAATAGTTGTAAGTTAATTCATTGTGTAAATAAGATATGTTTCAGTATATTTGTGCCTTGTGGATTTAATTCATGTGTGAATATTTGGGCTCTTGATGGATGATGATTGATGTCTGTGTAATTGAAGTTTGAATCCCATAAGTAAGGATATGAGCAGAGTGAGAAAACTCTATACAATATATAATAGGAATCACTATGTGAAAGACGGAATTGAAATCCTGTGTATGATTGAGTTCTGGTGATACTCTGTCCCTGTGCATGTGTGAGAGTTTTTGACTCTGCAGTTAATGTACTATGTCCCTGTGTTAATGTATATACTTCTGAATGCTTGTAGTTATACATTGTTGTGTATATATTGAAAATATATTAATCGTGTGCGAATAGACCGTGGAATGGCTGATGTTCCTGTCTGATTCATATTGGTCAAGGTTAAGAGTCATGTATTATGATTCACTAAAGTTAATAGTGGCATGGTGTTGCAATTCCACATAATAAACGGAGGAGTGAGGTCGTAATGTGTAGAAATCAGCGTTGAGATAGTGCGAGGAGGAGAACCCTTTTAAATAATAGAGGACGACGGAACGCGAAGTTAGGCAGAACCCCGAGCCAAAAGGGCGGAACGATGAAGAGTGAACAGTAAAGGTGGTTTTTGGTTTTCATCGCACCACCTTTACACAGTGGGTGGTATTCAAGAGATTGGGAGTGATTCCACAGGATGGGCGACACGTGTCCTTGAGCGAATTTACAAACTCCAACTCTGCCGTGTGGCCCACATTATTATTCAGCGCATCTTCGTCGAGCGATATCCATCCGATAAAATGAGGCGGCACAACGCAATAACAACCGTTGGATGGAGATGATTGTTAGCATTGGGGCCCATATGCATGTGTTGAGGTTTGCAGGTTTAACCCAAAGTTGTGATTTAAATATATGCGCAGAAGCTGGGATGGTCAATTAATATGGTTTTAATAACCCAAAGTATTATGTCGTGTATTAAGGGTGAAGGCCATATAATTACAATTGTGAAGTCAGTGCCCAATGAAAATATGGGGACTATGAATTGGTTGAATTTTAGAAGCACAGAGGAGTTGAGCGCATAACATAAGGGATTGGAATTAATATCTCAAATCTCAGAGATTTGAGGTATTAACACTCTCAGATTTAAGTGTTGAAATTGCCAGTCTAGAATAAAGGGAGGCTGTGAGTTGCCCGAGATGTGAAGTTGATTGGGGCAAGAAAAATTTGGATGCATTCACACACAGATTGAGGTTGGGACCAAGGTAAACCAGGGCTATGGGTAGTCCCTGCTGTCAAAGCAGTGGAAGCAGCTACTTTGAATACGCAGTGGAAGAAGGTACTTTGAATATGTAGTGGAGGTTGATAACTCAGATTTACAGAATCTGGAATTGAAGATAGAGTGTCTTGGAGATTGCATAGTTGAAGAAATGTGCAGCAAAAGGGTTCAAAAGTGCAGTGAAAAGATGGAATATGCGAAAGACAGTGAACAAATTATGCAGGACAGCTGCATGACTACTACAGAAAGGAAAAAACCAGCTAGCCAAAGGCTGAGTGAAGTTTATATACTATAACTGAAAATGTAAATGTTTTATTTGTTTGATATTGTTTGTGATGCAAAGGCAAGTATCCTAAGGAAAAGAAAAATCCCACTGTAACATGGAAATTTGTACAGATTGTTATAATTTTAAATGAGTTGGACAAAGGAATGAGAAGACAGAAGTCAAAGAGTCATGGATGTTCACTCCAAATTCCTTGTGGAATACAAACATTCATGTAATGAACTCTATATATAATATCAACTTGATATGCATAAAAGAGAGAGAGAGAGTAAGGATAGAGAATTAAAAGCATAGAAGATTGAGGCAGAGAAGATAAGGAAGAGAGGAGCAGAAAGAGATGCTACTAAACAGAGCTGATATCTGAGGTAAATCAACAAACATTTCTTGTGATAAATTGAGGAATTTGGAGCTTCCCTATAAAGTTGAAGCTTGATAGCTATCAGTTGTAGCTGACTGAGGTTGGAGCCTCCTGTAGGTTGGTGCCTGCAGAAAATTGAAGGGAGTTGAAGCTTCCTTGGAAGTTGTAGCTTGCAGAATTGAGGTTGGAGCCTCCTGTGGGTTGGTGCCTGCAGAAAAACAGTGGTGAGAGGGAGTTGGAGCTTGCCTTTGCATCACAACAATAATAAGATTTGGTTTTCTCCCTTTATGGGTTTCCACTTATATCTGTTGTCTCTATCTGTGTTGCCTGTGTGCCGAGATGATTTATCAAATCTGCTTAATGTTTGCTGCTCTCATAATAAGTTTAATATCACATTAACTTAATACTTGCTGCAACATATTAAGACTGTTCATATACTAAGGTTGATTATAAAAGTAAGCTATAAATAAGCTGATGAAAATTTGAAAAATGCTCATGTATGTATTGAACTGATTCACCCCCCCCTCTCAGTTCAACTAAAATTCAACAAAAGGTTCTCTTAAAATTTGCATTACATGCATTCAAGGATTCTAATTCTTTGCCATAAAATTGGACATATCCAAGACCAACATTCTTGGGTCACTCCACATTTGAAATAGGTTCAACCATGCCTTGCGCATGCTTGCCCAAACCTTTGCATTCTTGATAGCCCATCCTAAACGTTATTTTGGACCTGATGCCTCTTGTATGTTTTTCAAAAGAACCAACACACTTTTCAATGGAGGAAATTGAAGACAAGTTGGAACGATTAACCTCTTCCTCAAGAATTTTCTTGGAAAAAGCTTCTTGAGCTTGAAGGAGTTTTTTCTCCATGTCATGCAACCTTTGGAGAATTTCTTCCTTCTCATCCTTCATAGCCAACAATTGTGCATGAAGCTTAACGCTTTCTCTTTGATCCTCAATGAGAATCTTCACCATGTCCTTCACCTTAGAGAACTCATTCTTCATGTGATCATTGAAGAATCTCGTGAAGGAGGAAACTTCACTTGTAGAATAATTTTACATTATGTAAATGGTCAAAACAACCAAAAGGAACTTCTAAAGAAAAGTCCTCAAAGCTTTCAAAAAAACGACAAGCTTTTAACCAAATGTCAGTAAAGACCCCTTCTCATTCAAGCAGCCATAAAACAAAAACTATTGGAGTTTGTTTTCCAAAGATAATTTTGAGGTAAATTGGGTAAGGAAAATAGTATTCAATCCTTTCCAAGACTTAGCTAACAACAACTATCCTTCCAACTCAAGAAAACTCATACATGCAACCATTTTGCAACCAATAAAACAGTAAATCTCTTACACTGTTTTAAAATATTTTGCACAATAACAAATGCTCAACCCGAGCTCTGATACCAATCTGATTTGAAATGTGTAAACTAATTATTTCTTATACAGAGATAGACTGTAGGGGATTTTACTGGTTATTTCACCTTTCAAAGAAAGGATGAAACCAGAAGCTTCTGGCCCTCTTACAGACTCTGCCTAAAGAAATAGGAAGTAAACACTAAAGTGATCTGATAATGAAAGTATTTGTTTTCTAATTCAAAGTATTCATTAACCAATAATATGAGTGTGCAAACATGTTAAGGTGTTTTGCAATGGAACAAATGTGTTTTGGAATGGAACAAATATGTTTTGATAAGTGTATAAGTCTTTTTGGGTTAAGAGGACTTATTTCAATTTACTATTTAAGGTATTAAACTCTGGAAATAAGCAGCAAGAATTCACAACATATAAACAAGCATCTGATAAGGCAGTTCACCCCTCTCTTGGGCTACATCTGCTGGGTCCAAAAGCCTCCAAATGGGCTTTTCCCTTCTCTTATAATGCTAAAAAATAGTTATACATCATGAAGAAAGACTCAATAGGCTGAAATAGCTGCTTAAACAAAATCAAAGTGCTGGAAATAGTAAAAATAGACTGTAATTTCACCTCAAACAGATGAACATAACCCAATACAGCTATCCATTCCCAAAGCCCTAGTGGATCTTCAAGCTAATCCGCTGATAAAACATTTTACATAGTGCCCTGATGGCTTAGTAACCTATTCCAGTAGCTTCATAATGCTCCAATACCCCCAAAACAAAAAAAAAATCGTTCCAATTGGACTCTCCTAGCTCAAGTTATGGTCAAAACCATTTTTGTCCCAGTTTCCCCTAAACAACTCCACCAAATCTGGGCAGACTCCAATTAATCCCACTAAATGTGGGGCGGCCACCATAAAAGGTAGAA